>APFE030177178.1:133241-174950 GCA_000404065.3 Pinus taeda
TGGACTCTTGAGGGAGAAACTATCATTGTATTATTTCACTGTATCTCTGCAATTTTTGGCTAAGGAAGACCAGGGTTTTGCAGTCCTTTTTTGGATTCTTGTGGACTCATGTGTTGATGGTGTGTTTCTCTATGTTCTTGTAAGTTTGTTATGTGATTCATTTCCTTTCTTTTCTTCTGCACATTAAGCAAATGAAGTGTTAAAGTAAGAATTCATGCTTGTCATGCTCTGCTTTTAAGTTTGTTTAATTTCAATGTTTTCTACTGTTTAAGGAGAATTCAAAGTTATTGTTTGCTCTCCTTAACTCCTCACCTGTCATTCCTAATCATCCACCTCAATCAAAGGCATCAATACTGTCTCCTGCCTCGCCCCAAAGAACCCCCTGCGGAAACTGTGTCCAATCCCCGCACCCAAAATTGCCATCCCCTCAATTTGCCACCAAAAACCCTAAAAACCCCAAATCAAACCTTTTGATCAGTTTACTAGCCTAAAATTAGTGTTACCCTATTGGTCATCTCATCCATTGAAGATTTTACTGAGATTGACCGGAGAGAGCCTTCTACTGCCCCGTAGGGCTAGCTATGAGGTTAAATGGTTTGATGTTTCCTTGAGATTTTCCTTTTTCAGCCTGAGGTGAAATTTCAAGCGCTAACACAATTTACATTAACTAAAAGAAATAGTTCATATTAACCAATAAAAGAAAAGAAAAATACATTTACAAATAAATGATAAATAATTATCATTTATCTCATATATATACTTCAAACCATATTCCTGCAAATTGCAAGCCATAAAAATGAATTAATTGAGGCTAAAAACGCAGAACTTGCAACAAACATTAATCATTAACTGGAAATTGTTACGCTTGCTTGAAAGGCATGCGAAGGTGGCAAATAAAAATACATTGCACCCACATTAAATTAATAATCATGTAGTTGGTAAGAAACATCGTGGCCCTAACAAAAGAACCTAAAATATTTTGTTTGAATAACCCACATTCTATTTTAGTGATATTCGACTAATTATTATTTAGAGCCTAACGTAAGTTTTGAAAGCATATCAATGTGTGTATATTTTACAATAATTAATTATATTTACAATGTTAATTTAAAATATTTATTAACGTAAGTTTTGTATATGAAATATTGATAAGATTTATACACATTTAAATCTACAATTTTTTTTGGTGAAGGGTATGAATATTATGAAATGACATCACATGGAATATAGGTTTATCAAGGGCACAAAGTATATGGTCATGTTTGTTAAAATGGTGCAGCAAATCAATTGCAAGCCAAACAAAGTTTGATGTTGAAAATGAGATGATGTGAAAGAGATTCCAACGAAAAAATCAAATCCAAAATGATATGGTAAAATGAGACGCCGCTCGGAGGAGAAGAATGATAACTTGCAGTGACATAACTGTCGTCATGCAAGAAAATGGTCATAAATCGAAAAATGACACCAAAGGAAAACTTAAACAAAATTAGAAACAACTTTATATGAAGGGTCCTCATGTTTTATTAAAATAAAATATGGGGGTGTTTTGGCTACAACAAGGCCCTAATTATATTTTGACCTTTTAGACTCCTATATATACCAAGGAGGTCTTGTCATTTGAATCATACAAGAACTGTTCATTTATGTGATTTAAAAGGAGGTTTCTCCCTCAAAGTGACTTATTATCAAGGCGTTGACCTATCTCTTCTTGTTTTTTGTCATCTGGTTACATAACATTTGGTATCGGAGCTCTTGATCCTAATGTTTTGTTATTTCAAATTGGTCATCATGGAATTTTCACTATAACCTTTTCTATGAAGCTTAAGATCGTGAATGTTTTACCACATGGAGGCGAAATCTTGATGAACATTTGGTTAAAATTTCCGTCCGTGTTTTTCTATATTTACATAGATATGGTCCAAGGAAGTCAGGGTTTATGTATGCTCTAGAATTCAGTCTCAAACATGTGTCTCGAGGAAATCATCATAACTTTCCCTTCTAGCATCATATTTGAATTCTGTAAAAAGTGACTAAAGGTGCATGAACTATAATTTTTTGGGTAGAAGTTTTATGGATGAAGGTTGAAACAATGACACGTCGCAACCCATACAAGTTCGCTACACTAAACCAATCCATAACTAGGTCATCGTAGGAGATTTGGCATAAATTCATCTCAAAGAATCCTATCTCGGTATAACTTGTGGGGGTGTAAAGAAGACATAACAAGCTACCTCATGGAAATGTTTTAGATCCTGGGAGGCCGAAATCACAAAGGTACAATAGTTTCAAGGTCGTCCAACTCAACAAGCTCAAAATCAAGCTCTTAAAAAGAAATAAAAGTGAGTTTTTTTAAAATTGCATAAATTTTATTTGAAAGATCGGTTTGAAGTGATTCAAAGGGTGTAGTGAATCATATAATCATTATTTGGTTCTAAAATGAATCACAAAAAAAACAATGATAAACCCATCAATCCTACAGAAACATCTACTATGACACATGAAAAAGAAGAAATACAACATGATATATCAAAATTATGAGACTAAGTGCAAGAAATTTCTCTCTCACAAAGAGAAACCAAAGATGAATTAAAAGCAATGATGAATGGTTTAAAAGAAGAAATAAAAGTGAACATAAAAGAAGGCATGGAAGGTTTAAAAGAATACATAAAAGGAAACATAAAAGGGGACATGAAAATTTTAAAAGCAAACATAGAAATTTTGAAGGAAGGTTTAACAAATTTGCTACATGAAAGGATTCCTAGTGGTGATAATGTATTCCATGAAACTCAAGATGAGAATAAAAGGAATGTGAATCATTATTTTAGAGAGTCCAAATTTGTGTTGAAGACCAACCACATTCCAAAGATAAATATGAGGAATTTGGATAGCAAGGATTTATATTTATATTTATTCTTTCCTTTTTCTTTTTTTGTGGAAGAAATGTAATGACATGTCGTTAGCTAGAAAGACTCACAAGCTTTCTCAATCTAAGAAAATGCAATAGCATGTGCCAATATATCCCTACAAATCACAAAGAAAGTGTGGTATATTTCCATATAAATGTAAGGAATTATAGTGCAAGAATGGCATATTAACATGTAAACATAACTTATACAACAACTCTTGGACTTGGAGAGGGAAATCCTGCAATATGAGAAAGAAACCACATGGCCATTCTCAACCCTAGTTAGAAAATTTTGATCGAGGTGAAAACAAAGCTTTTCATCAAGTGGGAAAGGAGGTTCTACAGAAGAAGAAGTACGACATAGCAGGCCAACAACCCCTACCGGAGGATGCAGACTCACCCCTAACTCCATGATAAACCTTGAGTAGTTGTTGGATTGACCATGTTTTGTGTTAATGAATGGGTATTGCGCATTGTGGTTCTTGGACTCTAGTGGCTCTTTGTATTCAGGATTTTATTGGTATAATCAATTTCATAGTTATGATTTTTTGTTAGTGCTTGAGTTTGCTTCACACACAAAGTTCCTATTTGGAATATCCACCATGTTTGTTGTTTTTGGTCTGCATTTCAAATCCATATTGTTATGTTTCTAGTCTAATGAAGCTCTAATGTTGATGCATCTTGTAAGGAACCCAAACAACATTCTTACAATATCACTGTCACAATCTCTGTTCTTAGTTGAATTTTCTGTAAAGATTATGTACAGCCAACATGCTCTTTCCTTAGACACATAATACGAATTTATAACATAGTTGGACTATGTCCTATAATTTAGGTCCATGTTAAATCTTTAGATCCACCTCAAGGAGATGGATTGATCATGGAATCTTGATGAGATGCTTGGGACTATCTGTTATGAATAATGCCAGACTTGTACTAATTTTTTGTAATGAAGAACCTATTTTCATGTATTTTTCATTGGAAGGGAAACCAACAATGTCCAATTTCAAAGTATCAATGATTCAAAAACTATTAGAGGAGAAAAGATATAAACACATACTTCACCAATGAAATTTCTTTGGTTTTATAAAAACTTGCTTTCAGGGAAAGATATGACTTCTTGCAAGCAATCCCTAGCATGCCTCATGTTAAGAATGTGTGAAAAATTCATTATTTACTTTGTCCATTTTATCTCTACAACACATACCTATATCTTTTCTTCACCAATACAAAATATCAAATTCATTCTTCTCACTTCTAAAATAAAACTTGTATTACAAAAACTTGTTCATAAGGGTTTCTCCATCAACAAATTAAAATTTCAACAAAGATCCATCAACAAATTAAACCTTCACTAAAATCATAAATGACTCTTGCTTTGCACTCACACAAGGTTTATCTCTTAATATGATATGGTTGTAGGAAGTAATCAAATAGTGTGGTAATCCTCTCTTCCAATCCATATCAACCTACACAATGAATTCTAATTAGTGATAATAAATTCAAGAATTTATGTATTCCAAAAAAATATGTTGCAAGATTGTAAACCAGTTAGGACTTCTCATGCCATATTGAATTTATAGTATGCAATACATTAGTACACTAGTGCATGTTAATAGAAATGGAGTAAGGAAAATGATGTTGTATGATCTAGGTGAGGGAAAAATATGGAGGTATATTACTTTTGGTGTCATAGTAATAGCCATGTTCAAAATAATATAGAGAATTAGTAGTTTAAATAACTATAGCATTGCAGATTTCCATGATGAATAGGTACCTAGACTCACTCTCCAACTAGCAGTAATAAGGAATCCACCATTCACACACTTATATTTTGACAATGCCCTATTGGACATGGAAGATCAAGCTTAGAGGTAGGGAAATTACACCCTCAAGGTGATGGACTTGTTGTACTAGATCCCAGAATTCTGGAGTTCTCAAGCGTTATTAGAAGGAAACTAGTCCCCCATTTGGAGCCATATATCACCCAAAATGTTGTTAGAAAATCCTTTGGAAAGGGATCCATTTCCTTTCTAAAGTATTGAGAAATGAAAACAGGTCAATGACTAGGCCAGATTTGATGGAGAATTAAAAGGACATCTAGATGTGTTCATGAACCATGACATAGCTATGAATAAAACCATTAAATCAAAGCCTCATTCAAAGTGGTTAAAGGATATATCCAACTATTCCTTATATGGCATCCCAAGAAAAACAACATTACCTTATAAATTGTGGACATATGAAATTATAGGTCCTTATTCTTCAGCTGATAGAGCCCATTAAGTCTAAGTGTTGAACCTCAGAGCTCTGATACCACTTGTAACACACCCCCTTAATAATCAAAGGTGGTTATAGAGCTAACCTGACTCTCAATGTGCTATTATGAGAGTGGAGTTATTTTTTTCGTTGTTGTAATTATTTGCAGGATTGAACCATCATTTAAAAACATGGATAAGAAGAGGTACGTAAGGAGATAATCCTACGGTCATGTTGAAGGCTCGAAATTCTCTGCCTCAACATTATAAGGGAGACCACCCGGTTGGGACCTTAAAGCAGCTCCTTTTCCATTTGGAATGGTGGTTCCAACTAGTTAAACTAGGCCCTATTACCTTCTCTCTATCTCTACTAGCTTAAAGTATGACTTTCACTTACCAATAGAGAAGAGACATCGGACCAAACCTCCTGTTGATGAGGTAAGAAAGTGATCCTTAAGATGATCTGGGGCTCAGCCAAGCCACAACTAAATTTTTCCTCTTTGATAAGAGGACTTCTAGGAATGTAGAATTAAATCTAAACGCAAGAAAAAGGAAAGAAGACCTGAGCCTATCTGGATTAGGAAGGTATCGATCTAAGACAAACGAGAGCAAAGTAATTAAATGATTGATATATCAACATGCTTGGTTCATGATGAATATCTGGCTAATGAAGTAGTTCAATTAATTGATATTATAATTTACCAAATATGTTGTCTAGATATCTATTAACAATTAATGATGAACCATAAATAACATGAGGAAGTAGTTCTCATATTGCCAATGGAAATTAAATCATAATTAGATGACATATTTTTGGGTAAATAGTTACTTAGAAATCTGATTTAAGCATAAGAGCATAAGAGGAATTTAACAATAGATCTATGAAGCAAACACGTTAGATAGCTAATCTGTAAGACATGAATTCATATCTACAATAATGCATAATATAAATCCAATTAACATAATAATGTCATAAAAAATGATTTTCATTGATCCAGGTGGACACTGATGGCCACCTGCCCATTCCACCTAGACCCTCTAGTTAGTTTCAACTGTTTCCTTGTTTATCTAAGCATTTACTATCTTTAGCCGATTTTTGGGTCCTCAACTTCTAGAGCAGTTTTGACCCCCTAAACAACATTTTTTGGGGTTCGTGGTAGGCCCACAACCATAAATTAGGGCCTGCGGAAAAACCTAGAGTACTTAGAGATACCTTTCCAACAAGGTATCGTACGCGCCAAACAAAGATAATATGACCAAGTTACGACCCTGGGAATTTGGCTGCCTAACTAACCCCAATGGGGCCCACAAAATCTTGATGTTACATCTCCTGGGGTTCAGGTTTTGGTTGTTTATGGTTTTCTCATGTTTTGCAATAATAAATAGGCCCTTGAGCCTCATTGTAACACAGTTCAGAGGCATGTAGCTGTCACATCTCTTCTCAGAGATAAGCTACCATCACCCAAGCTTTCTTATTTCCATTCTGTTTGTGAGCATAGTTCAATATTTTTCCATTAATGAAATGAAATGATTTTCTATTGCATCTCTGTGTTTATGATTATATCTATAAGTTGTTGCATTCCTATTTAAGTTTGGATCAGTGGTATTAGAGAAGTCTGTTCTTTCTCTATTTTTCTTTCCATTTCCCCAACGAGGTTAGGGTATAAGGATTTAGGGCTTGATCTTGTTGAAACATTGCAAGATCAACCTTGCAAAACCCAAAAACCTCCCATGGCCAAAGAGAATAAAGATGAGGGTGCAGGATATCCTTTCAAAATGTTGCACGAGGAATCCTTCAAGGGACAGAGGGATACAATGATGGATAACTTTGCTCAGATCCTTCAACGACTACCCACAAGTGATGCATCTTCATCCAAAAACCACTCTGGAGGCACCACTGCTTTTAAGGTATAAGCTAACTTTGATATTCCCATATTCGAAGGCTTGATAGATGGAAACATTGTAGATAAATGGTTAAATTTATTGGAAGGATATTTTTCAGTTCACGACTTTCCAATCGAGAAAATATTACTTTTGCACTTCTTAAAGCCACCCCACACATCAAGGATTGGTGGAAAACCTACTGTGAACAAAAGGATGAGAGTGAACCCTCACTATTTTCAGCCCCACCCACTTGGAATTCTTTTTGAGATGCCATCAAGGAACAATATTACCCTATCGGGAGCTATGAACAAAAATACATGAAGTGGACCACACTACGATAGGGAAGGTACCAAGATGTGTCAGAGTTCACAAATAATTTCCATACCCTTTGCACGAAGCTCGATATCAATGATACTAAGCGACATTTGGTGCTAAAGTACAGCGACTGTATACACAAGTACATCCAGGACGAGATGGAGTTCCAGAAAATTTCCTTGCTTGGCATGGCATATTAGTACACTGTCAAGATTGAGTAGAAGTTTAAACAAAATAAGCGGGACTTTGGATATACGAATCCAAAGTAAGGAAAAGCCATCTCCAAGCCACGGAAAAAAGGACCAAGCCAAGGCGGGGCTACCCAGGACAACCCGCCGAAGCTGCAAGCAAATAAAAACACCCTGAAGACAAAGAAGTACACAAGAAAATGGTGTGAGTTCCATAAGACCTCCACTCACAATACAAGTGAGTGTCGGGCCAAGCAGTTACTGGTGGCCAAGTTGAAGGCTTCCGAATCAGACGCAGATTCTGACTCTGAATCAGAACCCAATAAGGGAACTGACAAAGGGAAGAAGATCATTGATGCAAAGCATAGTGCCATCGTGGCCACCATTGAGATCCAGAAGATTGAGCTTGAAGATCCAGAGGAGGGGGAACGCCTCTTCCACTCACTGATGTGGGTGAAGGGTTCTCCACTACAATTCATTGTTAATAGGAGCCAAAAGAACCTCATTTCAACAGAGGTCGTGAAGCAACTGGCCTTAAAGACTACAACACATCCACAACGTACACCATCAAGTGGCTTCACCAAGGGCGAGATCTTCGCATCAACCAATAGTGCTGCCTTCACTACAACATTAAGCCCTTCATGGATGAGGTACCGTGTGATGTTTCTCCTCTTGAAGTTTGTGATGTATTGTTAGGACAACCATACTTGTGGAAGTGACATACTGTCTATGAGTCTAGACTCCTAATAAGTTTTACAGGATACCGGAGGTAGTACCGCCTAACACCATCTCTTTGATCAGTGCAAAGCAATGCAATAAGATCATTTCAGAGACCAGGAAATTTGTTTTCCTTATGATTCACCCCCAGGGCAAGAAGAAGGTTGTGGCCACGACTTCTAGGTAGGGATCCTCTACACAACAAAAACAGATGGACAAGGTCGTAGAGGAGTACAAGGGTATTTTTGCCTCAACTATAGGGGTACCTCTGCATTGCTAGGTCAAGAACTCCATCGATCTGATCCCTGACATGCCACTGCCCAATGGATAAATCTATTGATGCTTTGTTCTAGAGAACAATGAGATCAAGAGGCAGATTCAGGAACTATTGTAGAAAGGGCACATCAAGCCAAACTCACCACCTTGTGGGAGCCCGATTGTATTGGTACATGAGAAGGATGGGACCTGGAGGCTCTATATTGACTATCGGGCGTTGAAAAAGATCATTTTATGGAATAGGTACCTTATCCCGCGGATTGATGACCTTTTGGACTAGCTCAAGGGAGCCAAATAGTTCAGCAAGATTTACTTGAAGTTAGGTTATCACCAGGTGCCTATCGAACCCTCTGATGCGTGGAAGAATTCCTTCAAATCCAAGGAGGGCCTTTTCGAATGGTTGGTCATGCCATTCAGATTGATGAACGCCCCTGCAACCTTCATGAGACTGATGGACAACATCTTGCGACCCTTCATCAATTCATTCATGGTGGTGTATTTAGATGACATCTTGATCTTTAGCCAGAGTTGGGAAGAGAACCTCCATCATATTCGATAGGTCCTTCAAACCCTCCGCCAACATAAGTTGTGTGCTAACTTGGAGAAATGCACCTTTGGCCTGACACAAGTTCAATATATGGGGTACATCATTGATGAGAAGGGTGTACATGTGGACCCATCCAAGATACAAGTCATTTAGGATTGGCCAACCCCAACCACTCTAACAGAGATCCACAACTTTTTGGGTCTTGCTAATGTTTATCGTAGGTTCATGTTGGGGTTCTCTCATATCACTTGGCCTTTAAGTCAAGCCACCAACGACAGAGTGAAAGAAAATTATTTTTGGTTGGAAACCCAATAATAAGAGTTCCTTGAGTTAAAGAATTGCCTCTTTTCTGCACTAGTTCTTGACACATTACTAGACCAACGACAACCATTTGAGATTGAGACAGATGCCTCCGACGATGCTATTGGTGTCATTCTTACTCATCATGGTCATCGAATTGCTTACCATAGTGAGACACATTCAGACACAGTCTGAAAGTACCTCACTTATGACAAAGAAATGTATTCCATTGCGCAGGCATGCCTTTAATGGAAGCATTATATTTTGGGAAAGGAAACAATCATTCACACAAATGACCGACCTCTACAGTTCATACAAACACAAGGGAAGTTGCAGAATGATTAGAATTAGAAATGGTCCACCTATTTGCAACAGTTCCATTTGAACATTACGTATGAGAAGGGTAGCACCAATAATGTCGTTGATTTCCTCAGCTGACCACCAATCATGGCGCTAATCACTATGCTCGACTCCTTTGGGCATGAGACATAGGGGTGGCTGCATCCTTACAAGAGAGATCCATAATTCGAAAGCATATACCAGACACTCCTAGAAGGGAAGGAAGTTCCAAATTTTCACCTTCATGATGCACTGTTATGCCACGTAAGACACATTTTTGTTCCTTCAAGTGAGCGTGCCAAGATGATTTGGGAGGCACACTATAGTCGGGTCACTAGACAATTCAGAGTAGAGAAAACAGTGGCGGTATTGCAGAAGCATTTTTATGGGCCGAAACTTCATCAAGATGTTGGGAAGTACATTAGATCCTGCACTGCCTACGCCATTGCGAAACTAACCATCAAGAAGCAAGGCCTGTATACTCCTCTACCTACTCCTAGCTGGCCTTAGGAATTTGTCTCCATGGATTACATGTTGGGCCTTCCTTCTATTAAGCACGACAACAAATTTATTTTCGTGGTCGTCGATAGATTCTCTAAGATGGTCATCATGGCAGCCTGCAAGAAGAGGATCACAACAGAGGCCACTTCTAAGCTATTATTTGAGTGAGTATGGGTACACTTTGGGATCTCACAGTCCATTGTCTCAGATCGGGACAATAGATTCCTGAGTGCATTTTGGTCAAATCTCCAGTTGATGCTAGATAGAAACTTACTAAGTCCACGACTTTCTATCCCCAGACTAATGGTCAAACAGAGGTTGTCAACAGGTTTATTGTACACATTTTGCGCATGTACAACTCGAAGCATCCACACACATGGGATGAAAGTCGCCCATATGTCCAACATAGCTACAACAGATCTCTCCACAACTCAACATGCCACAATCCCTTTCAGGTAGGGCTAGGATTTCAGCCATTATGTCCCATTAATGTGGCCATACCATTTGCAGTCCCTTAGGTAGATTCGGTTCATGTTTAGTCCGAAGTTGAAAATGTTAACAAATTCATTGAGCGCATTCAACACATCCGCCAATAGGTCCATGATATATTGGATAGAGCCAATGGTAAGTACAAGAAACACCATGATCAACATCGAGTGCCGCACAAGTTCCAATTGGGAGAAAAAGTTTGGCTACACTTGCAGAAGGAGCACCTTATTGGACCCCACCGTAAGCTTTGCCAACTTCGATATGGGCCATACACCATCACCAAGCTAGCTATAAGTGACAATGCCTTTGAGATCAACTTCACATCGTTCCTTGGTCTACACCTAGTGTTCAATGTAGATCGCCTTCAGCCATACTTTCCACTAGTGTTGGACACATCTGACATTGCAGAACAACTCACATCAATAGAGCTCAACCTAGAATGCATGTAACAGGCAACAATTGATCAGATCATGGACACACAGATCAAGAACACTCGCCAACAGAGGATACAACTATATTGAGTTGTCAAAGCAGGCCAACTCTTTCACCAGGGTAAGTGGTTCACGAGGGACCAGGTTTAACAAAAATTTCCTCACCTCATGGAGGCTCTACACATAATGGGGACCATTGCTTCTTAAGGGGGGAGGAATGATCCAGGTGGATATTGGTGGCCACCTGCCTATTCCACCTAGACCCCCAGTCAGTTTCATCTGTTTCCTTGTTCATTTCAACATTTACTATTTTTAGCAGTTTTTTGGGTCCTCAACTTTTGGAGCAGTTTTGACCCCCTAAACAACGTTTTTTTAGCGTCCGCAGTAGGCCCGTAATTGTAAATAGGGGCTTGTGGAGAAACTTGTAGTACTTAGAGAGACATTTCCAACAAGGTATCATACGTGCCAAACTGAAATATTATGACCAAGTTATGACCCTAGGAAGCTGGTTGCCCAACTAACCCCAATGGGGCCCACAAACTCTTGGTGTTACATCTTTTGGGGTTAAGGTTTTGGTTGTTTAGGGTTTTCTCATATTTTCCAATAATAAATATGCCTTTAAGCCTCATTGTAACACATTTCATAGGTATGTAGTTGCCACATCTTTTCTCAAAAGTAAGCTACCATCGCCCGAGCTATCTTATTTCTATTATGTTTGTAAGCATAGTTCGATATTTTTCTACTAATGAAATGAAGTGTTTTTTTGCCGCATCTCTATGTTTATGATTATATTTGTAATTTGTTGCATTCTTGTTTAATTTCGAATCATTCATATTAAAAATAATAGTATTTCTAATACAAATAAATTTGAACCTTTTCTCCTGCTCTGTTCTTTGAATCTAGTCCCCTGCAATCTTCTCCAAAACATAAACTCTGCTACTAAAAGCAAGAGCTGCAATAGTGCAAGCTCTGCTTCTCATACATAGTTCACAAAGGAAAAAGACAAATCCTAATAATTCCTAGATCTGAGATTGATCATCTCTACCTACAACTTGAAATCCTTATTACAATAATGTCTTTAATAATTACAAAATTGCAGAAGAGAGAAGCCCTTTGTACATTCTACAACCCACTACTTATAGTTTTACAAAATGAATTCCAAATAGGAGATCTGTTGAAGAGTAATTCTACTCCAACAATTTTCATTGGTCCAAATTCCTTTTCTTCTATTGCTGGATCAATCCCATTGATTGAAATCTTCTTTTCCTCATCTCTTCAATTGTTTTTGTGCCAAAACAATTAAAATTCAATTAAAATACAAATTAAAAACAAATTACTAAATTTGGAACACAAAAGATCTCCAATCAAAACTTAATTAATTAAATAAATAAAAGGAAATATGAGTTTTTCATTGATCCCTATAAAGATCTAATTCGTTAAGGAAAACATAGTGGAATGGAGCTGTATTCAACAGAGGTTATGAGCAAATGAAAATGTAGAAAATTAAACTCAGAAAAATAATTTTGTTTAAAAATTCAGAGCTTAATATTCTACTAAATTTTAAACTCATTAAATGATCAAATCTGGTTATGAAACCACTTGATAAATAACTTCCATGATTTTATCTATCCAATGAGTCGTCTTGGGCCTTATTTGGTCAAACAAAACTCAATTTATGAGCTTCCAAAGTTGAAGTGTTAAGTTTGCCAGAAATATAGAAAAATTGATGCGTAAGCCAAAAATAGAATTTTTTTAATTAAAATCTAATCCTAAATTAGATGAACAATTATTAATTAATTAATATTAATTTAATTATAATTACAAAATTAAACTAAATTACTTACAAAACTAAATTATAAAATTAAATAAATTTAGTTTAAAAATTTATTAAAAACATTATTATATTAATTAATATTAATAAATTATATTAAATTAATACATACATATATATATATATATATATATATATATATATATATATTACCAAACCTCACTAGCTTTGAAGCAAATCGGAGAGGAGGAGACACTATAATAAATGAGCGGGAAGAATTAAAATTGTAAAAACCAAATAACCACACATAATTTTTTACTCAGAATAAGAGTAATAATAATACCGCAAGTTTTAAAACACGCACACAAAAAAATCCTAATTCCAAAATTTTGATATTGGAATATTGGGAAATTTTTATATCGGGATATTTAAATATTGAGACTTTTTGAATATTGGATTTTTTTTTTTTTTTTTAATCGGAGATATTTACAGGGGTAAAATTTTATTGGGTCTTTTTATATCGAGGCTTTTTATATTGGGAATTTGAAAAGGAAGGGAGAAGGTGAAGTGAAGTGGGGTCCATTTGGAGTGGAACTAAAAATTCTACAAAATGAACGACAACCACTTTGCAATTTTGAGATTTCAGGTCTCGTAATTTATTTTAAAATTAGAAATTGAAATCAACTATTGAGATCTCGAAAACGCATAATGCATAATTTTAATTGTTTTACAATTTGGCTGGGCGATTTTGTAGGACCGTTAGTGAAAAATAAAAAAAATTAGTAAAAATTATGGGTTGATATTTACAATGAATTACTAATTTAATTACAAAAATTAAAATAATATACATTTTTTAACTAGAGAGTAAAAAATATCGAACTTCGGATGAGCACAATTTGCAAACCATGTAACCAAATGAGATGAAACAAGTAGCAATAGAAAGCAAGTGAAAATTCGAATTCAATGAAGCAATCAAAATAGAAATCCAACGAAAATGAAAAAAATGGAAAAATTGTAGGACACTCAACCAAAATAAAATATTAAAAGGTGATTTAGCCAAAAATTTATGGAAAGGGTCCCCATTATTTGAAGTAAATAAGTCAAATAATGGGGGGTGTTAGGTTTCTTTACAACAAGTCATCATTGGTCTTAAGAGAATTCATCTTTGGGCTTAAGGTCATAAAGGTTGCATTAGATTCCCCAAATATTTTCAATCATAACTAGCCGAGAGAATAATTATTCAGTATAATGGTAGCTTGCAGTGTCCATTGAGAGAATGTCCCAAGATTTGAAAATATTCACTTTTCAACATAATGTATAAATAAGCCGTGGCATTGAATTTCCTAAGGATTTAATGTCCTTAGAATCATCATATGATAGTTATAAGTTTCTTATTTTGTGGCTATTCCCATTGGATAGAACAAGCATACTTATGTGCACCAAAGAACAGGAACATTGAACATAACTTCTACAGCCAAAACCGGAACCACCTTCCAAAGAAACATAAGCAACAATCCAAAAGGGATTTGAGTTTAAGTTCATATACAAGGGTTCATGAATAAATGTCATCTTATTCAAATTCATATTTAGTAGACTTATGTCCTCATATAATATTCTAGCAAAATATGTGATGTAAAGAAGGACAAGACATAACCTCTATGATCAACTAACTGCCAAGGCACAAACCATTCCTACACTTGAATTTTTGACCAAATACCATGGTACTATTTACAAACACATTCGACTGAGATTACACTCTCAAAGATCATAAGAAGGCTTCTATAATGATGTATACACACATTGAAATCACATATATGCTCTTTGAGGAGGCAACGGGGGTTGATAACATATCATCATGAGTTATGATACAAGGAGACTGTACATAATTATATATATAGATCTTATTGGATTTTTGATAGTAATCATAATAGTAATTGTATACTTGAATTTGATTCTTGAGATAAAACCTTAATTCTTGATGCGAGATTAGGACACCTCCAACAAGGGTCATGGGATCTATCCAAGTTCAATAGCATACCACCGAGATAAAATTCCTATGGTTAAGGATTGGGTACTCTACAGGATACCCAACTATTGTAGCAATATTTCCCCACATGCTTCTATATTTTGAAGGATAAATTTTAGAATTGATTGTCGAAGGAACTGATACCATGTAAGGACTAAATAAAGTTGCATATAATTCCAACCCATTAATAAATCCTTAGACAAAAATTACTATAATATGTGCCAAAATGATGGAAACAAGAATAATATTTTTTTTTTGCAATAAAGAAACTTCCAGGAAGTGCCTTGCTTCTTGTGGTTCTAAAAAAAAAAACCAAGAATTTTACAAATGATTGCGACTTCAATGACATCAGTGAAAACCAAGAAGTGCTAGACAAGCATAACCTATTTCTTGATTCAGTTGTAGGCCAAAAGTATGTACATCTTCCTTAACAAAATTCCATTAAATGTAAAATAAGCTAGATAGGGCTTGTAATCATTCCATGCCAGCCAAATATCATGCCAAGCACATTGATTGTAGCAACAATCAAGTTAAGTGGTAAAATTATTACGGTATTAATACTTGTAACTCGCTTAAAGTCTTTGTGTTGGTTGTGTGTTATATTCTTTCCACAACTAGCCCCACACGCGAAGCCAGGGAGGAGGGGGGGTAGTAGCCCCCTTGCATGGGGTTCGGGGAAACACCCCGAGATTTTTTTTTTTGACCCTATATTAGGTGGGCAGACCTACCTATGGTTTTGTGCATGTGTTTTGCACATAGTTTTGGGGCATGATGGTTTTCTACCCATGGTATCTTGTAGATCCGGTCAAGGGATCTACAGTTATGTTCTAATCCAGGGTTAATGGATGCTTCGACATGTATATATATGTATCGTAACATTGAAATGAATATACTGAAAAATCAATTTGGTAGTCCCAGTTTTGGGATCGAGGGAATTTTTTTTGTGTATATATGTTTTATTTTTTATGCTCTCACCATTTTTTATTTTTCTATTTTGAAGAATTCATTTGCAAGTAATTTCTGTATAGGGTTAAAACCTACACCTTGAAGACCAAATCCAAAAAAAAATGTCTTACTTTCTTAGACTTGAATAGGCCTAACCATTATATATGTCGATTATAATCCTTCCTCTGAAGCTCTTCTTTGAAAATAATAAATAAATGTTCAATTTGACTCCCTATATGATATGGGTCAAATATCTTTTTGGAGAACTATGACACCTTCAATTTTATTATTATTCTAAAGATCCAAATATGGATACTATAGAAAGATCAACATCAATGCTAGAATAGAAAGATACTATAGAACTGACCTTCAATAATCATCGGTTTATTTGAAGTCACAAGTGAAGATTCTATAATATAGACAAGAACAATGGTTGATGCAATGCTAACACCTAACCCCCTTAACATGAAGGTTCTCCACAATATGAGATACAAGAATGGTTTTTTCTTCTTCTTAAAAGAGAAGGATTGATCATTTCCATTGTCATCTTATATTTTATTCTTGGGTCCCAACACATTTAACATAAAATCGTTACACCAACACTCTTATATCCTCAAACTTTGTTGTGATTACCAGTGCAAAAGAGATGACCCAATCCTTGTTGTTCTCAGAAGAGGAAAGGCTATTGTGATCTTGCTCTGCGTGGTAATCATATTAATGCTATGAGTGATTCTTTCTAGGAGTACTAGGCCTATAGATTTGTTGGAAAATATTTTCTTCCATTATTTGTATTCTGGAAATATAAGTGACTCATCCAAATCATAGGATAATTCCACATGACAAGGAGTGTCAATGAGTTTCAGACAATATAGTTGACCATTTTTCCCAGGACAATGGATGTGAGCAACCTGCAATTTGATTTTGATTCCCTGCTCTCCTTCAAGGTCCATCTTATCAAGAAATTGTTCCTTAATCTATCATTTCTCTATTGTGTTAGTAAATTCTAACAATTTATTTGCTAGAGTTGACTTTCCATGGTCTATATGAGAAATATACAAAAATTCTTAAGGCTAGAGACTAATGCCTTCAAGAGGTGGTCTTGGCTAACGTGCCTATTTTCTACCTCTCTCTTTAATGGTGTTTTTGAATCCATGATAGAGTGACAAATGAACCTTATATGTTGACATGGATGCCATTTAAAGCCCAAAGGAATTACAAACTTCAAAGTGTCAGATAGGTTATTTCATGCAAACGTGTAGCTTATGGGAATCTGGATATTTTGATGATTTATTTCTACAATATTTTCAAGATTGTAGGAATGCAGAGCCATTAATATTTGGCTTTGAAATTGTGTGCTTATTCTCAAGAAAGGAATGTATTTAAAGTCGTAGTTGTTTAGAGTTGTGTTTAATTGCAACATTGTCAGTTACGTTGTGATGTTCCAGGTAGATTCTGATGGAAATTTGTCTAAGGCTCTTGTTCCTACTATAGTTTTAGGCTAGGATTTATATATCGTGGTATTGATATCTAGGTGTATTGTAGATACAAGATTTTTACATAACATACCTGCACCCAACACATTTTAAATAGGTATATACACACCATACATACAAAGGTATGTGCATATTCACATTTCAATGGACAAAAGTAGTTATGATGCATCATTGGTTTAGTAATTTAATAACAACGATAATTCATTAAGTGATTAACATGAGAGAAACACTTACCCTAATGAGAGACAACTGAGTCAAGGAAAATGAATCACCTCCCAACCATAGACTAACTGCAATCAAACCTCTTGTGAAATTATATCCCCATTGCCAGATTCTAGGGCTTGAGGAGGTTTCTCAAGGGCCAAAACAATGTTGTTAGTAGGATCAGGGGGTTCCAGATGATAAAGAGTTTTTAGAGTGAATTCAAGCCACCCCTTCACTCTTGCCTCTGCATACAGCCTACGTTACATCAGGTAGAGAAACGATCATTTAGCATAAAGTTCATTAAATTTGGAATTAAATAGTGGATATAGAATTTCAAAATAACCAAACAACTCAATTATAATGATGTACCATCCACAAGGGGTCAATTGTTTCTCCAGGGCTCCAAGTACCACCCACGCTAGCTTCCAAGGTACCGACCCAATGGTGATGTTATCTTCCATGGTGCCAACGCAACAACCATGCTTCCCTAGGGCTCCAGGTACCCTCTAGGCTAACTACCAAGGTACCAATCCCATAATCATGTTGCTCTAGGGATCTAGGTATCATCTAGGCTAACTACCATGGTACCAAACCAATAACTATGTTTTTCTTGGTCTCCAGGTACCCTTGAGGCTAACTGCCAAGGTATCAACCCAACAATCATGTTTTCTGCCAAAGGAACATGGGAATCTAGAGGCTCACCTCCACCCTCAATCATCAAGGGAACCTAAAAGTTTATACCTCCAACCAGTGATGTATATATATATAATATATATATATATATATATATATATATATAAGCCATTCACTACCACGTGAATATAGGCACTACTAAACCAGGTAGTCCTTTTGCCGACAAGAAATTTACTATTTAGAATCCAAGAGGCTATCTCACTATTGAGTCTCAAAATTTTCTTCCATGTTCATCCATATTTCCATCATTCCATAACCATTTAGCCCTAATTTCATAACTATCTAGCCTATAACCCTACATCAAGTAACCATCTTCATGATTATATGGGTTAGGATCCTTGTTTTCCAAAGTTATTTATTTTATTTATTTAAAGTGAATTTAAGATTAAAAACTAGGAAATTAACATGGTTTCATACATCTATATATGTGTTATGATTTTCGTAACATGTGTAAGCTTATTTGGAGGTTATAGAAGGTTCTTACTTGGACTCCCAAGAACAAATTCGAATTTCAACTCAAGAGGTGGACCATATTCCAAGGAGAAAGATCATGGAGATCTTGATGTGTCATACGATTTGTATCTAGTATTTAGGGATAAGTTGAGACAAGTATGGATCTAGTAGATATTTAAGGGATCTACATTTATTGAGTAGATATCCTTAATTCATGTATAAATAGGATAGGCATCCTTCAAAGGAAACCAACAATTATCAATTATTCATTAGCATCAGATTTACGATTGCTCATTAGCATGAATAATATCATTTTCTCTAAATCATGAGTTATGAGTGTTGTTTGATTCTTAAGATGTGATAATTGTTCATGTATGCTCATTGAGAAATGGAAGGATCCACATCAACTGAAATTTGCATACAATTGTAACATAGTTTGATTTTTGTTATTTCCTTTTTGCAAATATGATTTACTTTTCTAGATTTGATTTGATTGTTATTAAACTGCTTGTTTACTAGTTATCCTAGTTTTCTTGCTTGACAACTAATTCAATAGTTGTTATTTACTTCTTTCTCACTAGTTGCTATTTACTACTTTCTATGATTATCATAGTTTGCTTCTTATA
This sequence comes from Pinus taeda, assembly GCA_000404065.3. Taxonomy (NCBI): domain Eukaryota; kingdom Viridiplantae; phylum Streptophyta; class Pinopsida; order Pinales; family Pinaceae; genus Pinus; species Pinus taeda. Next base: position 152,603 of record APFE030177178.1, read on the forward strand.
TTTGTTCATAGATTAGTTTATAAGTTTTTAGATAGGCCATGTCATTCATTCATTTCACCCTTAGAATCTAATTCAGTTTTCTTGCATCTGATTTATTTTGTAGTTTTCTTTAGTTATAGTTGTAATATGCATTTCCATTCTAAACAAACTTTCTACAATAGTATCATCTAAGGTTTCATATATTTTGGTTTGCTTCTAAATTTACGAAACCCCCCAGGTTGACAAATTAAAAGACAGGGATTTAGCATACAATTAAATTGCCCTACATTTTGGCGTCGTTCTTGGGGAAGCAAACTTAAATGTAAGCTAGTTAGGAGGATTGTTTTGGAAGCATTTTCATTTAGGATTAACCTTCATTTAGGCATTTTCATTTAAGTTTATTTGCATTTGCATATAGAAAACATCCACAAATAGAAAAATCCTCAGTCATTAAAAAAACAAAAACACAATAAAAATCCAATTGGAACAACAAGATTTGAAGAGTTTTGTGTTATGACAATTGAAGAAGATAAAAAACCTAAAGATCACATTCAAATTTGGTCTCAAATAGTCATTAGGTTACAATTTTTAACATAAAATCTTCATAATCATGTCTAAAAATCCACTAGGGTTTATTTTTCAAACTTGGATATGGGTTTACTCATGATTTTGTTATATAGATGGATGCATTGGAAATTCTCTTATACTTAAGAGAATGCTTCATTTCCTTTTTAGAATAGGACTAACAAATAAAAACAAGTTTTTGTGATTTTTAGGATAGATTTTCAATTTTGTGGTGAAGTAAGAGCCACCCTTGTACTAACCCTTGGCAAGAAAATTGCAATAAAACAAGCAAATTTGAACAAGGAGCACAAGCGAAGATTAAAGAGAGATAATTCCAAGTGTGGGATCAATTCTTCTCATTTATTTCTGCATCCAAATAAAAAAAAAAAAAAAGAATCGATTAATGAAAATCTTGAGTATGTTGTCTTCTTGCGCCTTGTGCGACCTGGAAGATCAAAAAGAAAAATTGAATGAGCTAGACATGAAATGAAATTTCACAATAAAATTCATAAATCTGAAAAATGACAAGAGATCTAATTCTACTATTAAATCTAAACTTTGCTCTAATTTTGATCTCTAATTCACAATTAGATTTGTCTAAAAATAAATAAATAAATAAATAATCTTAAAAAATTGTTTTCTAATCTCTAATAAGTTCAAAACACACACATTTTTATCATAAATTTGAATATATACATAAACCATTTAAAGAAAATTAACCCAAATAAAAAAATATATTAAAAACAAAATCATTTAAAAAAATTAATAAAACAAATTAAAAAACTAAGATACAAAGACAATCATTAAAAAATAAACGATTAATAAAACACAAAATCAAAGCAATAAAAAAAATACATATAAAAAAACAATTAATAAAAAAAACAAATGAAACACTAAATTAAAAAATATAATAAAAAAGCAAATGAAAACATAAAACTCAAGCGAATGTAGGTTAAAAAAAAGCAAATCACTCTTAAGAAACATGAACGCACTATTAACTAAGACGGAGGTGTTTATAAATGACGACGATATGAAAGCAAACTGCAAACAGGCTTCAATTTGGACCTCTTTTTTTTCATGGCTCAGGGCTCACCTCCCTTGAAATCTGCAAATAAAACATTTAATCTAAATCTCGTCCACCTTTGATGGCAAAATAATGCTTAAATAATAAATCTGCGTTCAAATTTATTTATAAATCCATTTATTTTTAGTTAAGGGGATGAGTTTGAATTGAAAATATATATTTAGGTGACATACACATTGCAGTTTGAGCTTTGGCCTTGAAAAAAACCTGTAAGCGCATTTAAAAAATCCATTGTGCAAATTGTAGAATTCCACAGACCAAATTGCATGGACGGTTGTGTTTGTTGGGGCAAATAAAATGAGCCCAATTCAAATAAAAACACCTGCGTGGCTTTCAAATAATGTATGTGTTTTTACAGTTGCGACATCCAATTTACGTGGCAGAAAATTCAAATAAAAACACCTGCATGGCTTTCAAATAGTGTATGTGTTTTTACAGTTGCGACATCCAATTTAGGTGGCAGAAATTTCAAAACAAATTGCGCCACCAAATTTTCCAGTTACCCATTCATCTCATTTGTTCGAATCAAAGTGGTTGTGTTTTCCATTTATTTTGGCACTTTTTAATGTTCAATCATTATGTTTTATTATTATATTGGTTATACATTCCGTGGAAAATGAAGGAGCCAGACAATGTAGTGTATGTTGGGGGTTCAGTGAGTTCTCTTTCATTCAATTTATTTTGTAGTTAATACTCTGAGCACAAGAAAATATCACAATCTCCGATATGGAGCTATAACTCTGGTTTACTAAATCTGGAAATCAACTGAGGATATGCAAGATATTTCACATCGAAACCTCCCAACATCAAAGGCCAAAAAATCTGCATACCCATTGTAGCATGAGCCACGTAATAATTCCAAATCCCCAGATCTAGCAATCAATCTAGAAACAATTAATTTTTGTTACCTGAAGCAGAAGAAACGCGTAGCACTTTTGACCAGTTAGTTTAAAACGCGTTTTATGGCCAATTGGAAGTGAATATCAAAAAACTAAAACATTGGTTTTCTTCAAAACGGGGTCAATTATGTTTTCAATGAGCCATTTCTTTACATTCTTAACCATTTGAGATATTTTATGGGTTCTTTGGAGCCTTGTTTTTCAGATTACGTAGAAAAAAAAATTGTTTTTCCAATTTAATGCCCAAATAGATAACTGCTTCAGTTGCGGCCATGCTGAAAGGATCAAATCTGGTTTACTTGATCTACAAGAGGTGGATCCACCAAGATAACACTCCGAGGCTTGAATGTGAAGTTTTTTTGGCCACAAAGTAGAATCCCAACAATGATGGTAAAAAAAAAGTCTACAAACAAATCTGGTTATTGTGATTTGTGGCAGTTTCAACTACCTACAAATCCTCATGCATTTACACCCAACATTTCCCAGTGAAAGCTACCCAGCAATGTCGTCATTTAGTTTGGAGTTCTCATGATGGTAGGGTAGTGTTGGTGTCATCTATTCAGATTGGTTATACCCACATTTGATTGGTAAGTTTTAGTGCCGTTTTAGATTAGGCGTGAGATCAGTTAGTTGGGTGATCGAGGTGCACCAAGAGAGAAAGCAAGGGTTTCATTCTCGTATCGCAGCTCGAATACAATCTGCGTTTCCAATGCATTTATTTTGCAGGAAGCAGTTTGTTTTTTAAATGGGATGGGCTAGTTCTCTATAGAAATATTATGGTTTTTTTTTTACATATATGCATGCATATATAAGAATACTGACAACGGTCAACAACTGTCACATCGAAACTGTAATGGCCATTATCTCTATGGATCAACATAAGCTGCAGCAGCTGCTCCCACAGGAATCGAAACCGGCTGGGGAGCGTGAAAACCAACCTACCTGATCTCCACATCATGCACTTGCGTGCGCAGAAGCAATTTGTTAGCTTATGGAAATTCTAAATGTGGAATGTCACAGGAAGCAACTGCCCATTAATTCTTTAATTTCAAGGAAGAATATTTTATAAGTATTCTACATTTTAAGATAATGATTATTACATAGAAATGGCATATCACTCAAGGAAATTAATGTGCAAACATGCTTTTGATTAATTGATGGCAATTCTCTAGATAAATTAATTGTTTCGTGCTTAATTTGAGAGATTTCCAGTAATGGTTTTCTTTGTTTCATAAAGTGTTTTTATATAGAATAATCATATTTCTTTGAATCTTGTAAACAAAGCAGCCAACAAGACTATGGCGTCGACATCTCAAGGAAATAAAATTCTGGAAATTTCTGTGTTGTTTTAATGTGAGTTAAAAAAAAAAAAAACAATCATTGCATTTTCTAATCAATAAAACAAGTAGGGATTTGCTCATTTTTCTGGAAAAAGTAATTATTAATTCAAATATTGCACTGATTACTTGCATAGCTGTGGACACCTAACTGTCTCCGGAAGATTTTTAGAGGAGGAAATGCGCAATTCTACAGTTGAATTTTTTTTTTGCAACTATGTATTTAATTCATTGATTTATTTTGTGACAATGTATTCTAATCAAAATTCATTAGCAGCATGCCATTTAATTTTCCTACTTCATTTTTCACATCAACATCATGTTCCCATGCCACACTTAAGCATGACAATTTTCATTATTTCACAAAAATTTCAAATAAGCATAATTTTCTCATTTAATTCATTGATTTATTTTGTGACAACTCATTCTAATCAAAATTCATGAGCAGCATGCTATCTAATTTTCCTACTTCATCTTTCACATCAACATCATGTTCCCATGCCACACTTAAGCATGACAATTTTCATTATTTCACAAAAAATTCAAATAATCATAACTTTCTCATACGACATTGGTTTTTGAAGATTCAAACGTCTTTGGAAAGATATCATAAGATATACAGAATGAGAAAACTTTCATCAGAATTTGAAATAGTGAAAGAATGAAGAAATTCTTGACAAGACATGACATGTAACCTGAGGCACTAGTTTCGAAACATGTGAAAATTCATTTGATTTTCTTTCGTGAATTTGTTTTATTAGTACCAACTATTAGTTTTTTGTGTAAATTTCATAAATAGCGAGATTGATCACCTCTCTCTTTTGGTAATATTACATTTCATTACAAAAAAAGTACTAAGTTTTTGTAGGTTCTAGGAAGCCAAACATCTGACCATAAGCAAACAAAGTCTTTCAAAGACCACATTTCATAATAACATGATCAGAGCAACATCAAAGATGAAATATCCAAGCATGAGCACATGATTTTGGATAAAGAATGCAAAATCAGATCCATCACACCATTTCAAAACCTTTCAAATACTGGTCTTATCATTGCATTCCTACTTATTTAGTCAATAAAATCTTCATCTCATTTTCCTTCAAAGTCATTTTCCTGCCTCGCTTTCACTAATCTGTAACCCAACAATAAAAACATTCAACTCCCCTACAAAGCTGATTCATTCCATTTTCCTTTTTGCTTCATGAAATAAACCTTGATCCACTACAAACTTTTTCATCCATAATTCTTCAAAATTATTGTTTTATGCTCGCATTAGATGATGGAGAATTCATTAAGGCCTGCCTTCTAACAAGCCTTGGCCTATCGACATCAGCACATTATCTAGGTTCAAGGCTAGAGTCCTTATTAGTACCTTGAGGCTTATATGCATTAATGACAAGTTCTCTCGCTGAAAATCATGGGAATACATCAATGTCCCTTGACCGTTGGATCTTGCAAGTAGCTCGACATCATCTCATTTATTCACACTTCGCAATATGTACTTGGGTACCTTGGCACTCGTTGACATTAATGGCGAGTTTGTCTCTCATTGGTTAACGACATTCATCAATGGTCGTTAATCCAATGTATTCTCTTCGTGCTCGACATCAACGCATTTATTTGCATGACTAGAATTGTACCATCGAGTTTTGTAACGGTTGAAGACTATATCATTTCAACAGTTTGCAGCATGAATCAATTTGTAACAGCAATAATAAAGATCCCAATCTTGTCATCAACACAAAGAGAACAAAGAAGAAGATCAAATTCCTTTGTTTACATACTCCATGATCCAACAACATCAACAACCATACTCTTCAGTATACACAACTCATCCACATTGAAGGTAAGTGAAGGTATGTTTTTTTCTAATTTTCAGTCATGCGATTCCTTAAAATGCTAAAATTGTAATTTTGGAAAATTCCTCATTTACACTCCCTTTCTCATATTGTCATAAACTGAAAAATACCTTTACTTGGGGGGAAGGAACATCAATTCATATTCACATTTCATACACTGTGGTGAAGTAAAATTATAAGTGTGGACACAAAAAAATTCCTCTAGCTCGATAATGGGTCTAGCCACAACAGATACATTCTATGGAAGATTTCCTTAGGTTAGAACCAACTAAGAGGGCCTACCTTTTAGTACGCGTATCCCATTTGATAATGTCCTTGCTTGTTCACTCCAACTATCTCTCAGTTCCTTCTTCAAACACTTGAAACGAGTAAACAATAACAAACAACAACCGTGATAATAGACAACTTGTAATTCAACCTACTTAATAAGTCAAGAAACATTAAGCCATGAATATGTAAGATGACAAAACATGTAGGAAATCAATCGATATTTGCATATATATTGATATCAGAGAGAGATTACAACCATTGTCTTGACATTGCGGTTCTTCTCTGACAAGACCAGGTTCCTATACACTTCTGCTAGCTTTCCATGATGGCGCCAATCAATATTAGTTTTAAGGCTCTTCCCTTTAGGCTTCACTCCAAACCAAAACACGCTTCTCCCTCACACAACTAGATAGCTACAAATATGAATAACTTGTTATTTAATCTAAACCAAAATAGCACTAGCACACCAGCATCAACATTAGCTTGTGTTTGGGAAAAATGGAGGTTTATAGGATGAATGGATGGGAGATGGATTCTCTTCTCATGGGAGAAGGTCTTATGCCTTGAGGTAGTTCTATCATTATAGGGGAAAGGAGCCCAAATTGACATCCTTGACCCCATCTGGCCAAACCATTTACTAGAATTATGTTACAAAGCTTCTAGAGCTGGAAGCTTCGGCGCTTTATTTTAAAAAATTCCATAACGGGACCAGCACGACTAGAACACAACTCATTCACTATGGTCAGCGCTAGGGATAGTGCTAATCTCTGCATATCGGCACATGATAGACAAAGGTCATTAGCGTCGTCTTGTAAACTGGGCAAAATAAAAGTTTCAGGGGAAATGGTGCAAAAGGGAATTGATCTGCTCATGAAGAGAGACATAATGGGAGTTTATACATGAAGGAAAAGCATGTGGGGTTCATTGTAGAGGTCCTCTAGGATCAAGGAATGAGGAGTATAGGGACAGTGACAAAATTTTGTGTAACAGATGCCCCCTAAAGCGTGAAGGCCAAACTAGAGCGAGGGATGAAATTTTTTATGAATCAGTGTGGGGAACCTTAATCTACCGTCGAAAAACATGCAAGCAAGTACGGATACATATACATAACTAAGAACTATGTAAAATGATACATGAATCGTGGCATGGATGCCACTATCCAGAGAATGATCATGTAAATGGATCCAGGTATGGGCGAGACCATTCGTCAAAGAGGAGCATAATGAAACCAAGGTATGGTCGCAACGATCCAATAATGAGAAGGATCACATATGATAACTCATGGTTTGGTCACAGCCATCCATCTGAAAGAGACATGCATATCAACATAACCATGTCACATCACTTCGCAACTTGAGATTTTGTGATCTGAGTCTAGGGTCTTGTGCTCCAACACGACCCAATCAAAGTACAAATTCTAACATGTTGGTGTCAAACATGCTATAAAGTCGCTTGATTACTAGTCAATGATGCAAACTGTTAACAAGCGTGAGAGAAACCACCAATAATGACAATGGTTCTCAAGGTACTATCAACACATTCCATGGAATATGAATAGAGGAACTGAAGTCGAACACCCATGAAATCACTCGATCGAAAGCCAATGATGTGAACTTTTCATCAAGTGCGAAGAACTTCCCATTAGGGTATGCAAGCTCTAAGGTACCGGAAAGGAGTCCCTTGGTCAACTTCCTGGATAATGAGTTGAAGTCGACAGGAAACGACCGTGTTGAAGGAGGGCCATAATGTTTCCCACATCATTGACACGAGACGAAAGGATGAAAAATTATTTTGGATGATATAGATAATTAGGGGTAAGTGTAACTGTAGAAGGACGACTCTTGAACATATCGGGGACACAAATGGAAGTTTGACAGTTTTTGGATCCATGGGATCGGTGGTCATGATGACATGGCAGAGATCAAATGGAAGGCAAAAATGAATGCCCCAAACTCAAGAAGGTCAACGATACAAAGGAGGATATCCCAACCTAACACGAAGAAAAAGTGTCATGTTCAAGTGTGAGAGGCCGACACGACTGATAGATTCCCAAATTTCCGCCCACCATTTCTAGATGAATCCGACCTAGTAAGTTTAACGAGCCCTAGGAAGGAGAAGCTCAAGTTCGCCATGGTGACGAATATGATGTCGTTTAATATTTTAACGAGTTCGACAAAGGTGTAACTCGGTATCTTTTTCATGTTTAGAGAGTTTGAAAAAGACACATAAAGGAAAACTCCACATGGTCCCTTTTCGTACATTTGTGCCTCTCAAGCGCGAAAAGATAGAAAACGATACTTGAGAGAACTGCTTGACCATTTCAGTCAAGGAGTACCTTTTTCGTAAATAATTCCTCCCAGCTCGAAAAAGGGGTAAACTTATATTGGGCACATGACACTTCATATCCGTTAATGAGTTAGAAACGACAAGGGCTCGAACATATTTTCATTTTTAAATGGTTGGAAAAGAGCTTGAAAGTGGACCCGCCGTTTTATTCTCTTTAACAAGTCAAAAGGGAAAAATACTCGGAAATATTTTCATTTGAGTTTTATGAGTCGAGAAAAGAGCTTAAAGGTGACTCGTCCTAGAGGAATGAGTGGTATAAAGGGTAGCAACTGGTTCCAGCAATGGTGGAACTGCTCAAACATGTAATGGTCAAGAGGCTGGCTAACGAAACCACTCATTGCTGCGGTCCCTCAAGAAAGGAATAACAACCAAGTGAAAGCATATGATCGGCCAAAGAGATGGTGGCAATGGAATGAAACGATTAAGGCTCATCTAGCAGAAAATTAGTTGATAAAAATGGCAATTGCGAGATGTAAATTGGGCATGGGCTCATTTTTATACAAGATTGAACCATGGAGAACTTGTCTTGGATTTGATTTCATGTTTACACAAGCTTGAAATGAAAAACTATTCTTGCTATAATTTTGCATGCCCTTGGCATAACGACTCAATCGAGGTACAATCCCCCCAAGCTTCATTTTAATCAACGAGGTGGATGGAATGAAGGTCCACTTTCGAGATATTGGAAAGACTTGACTGGGATTTTACGCGATCTTAATCAAAGACTCAATTTGGAAAAGGGAGTTGCTTCATTTTTTAACGAGGTTGACACAGTAAAAGAATTTTCCTCAAAGTCATTTCATTTTTTAATGAGGTTGATATAGAAAATAATTATCCTCTCACACCTTGATTCATTTTTAATGAGCTTGACACAAGACAAGGAACTATGCTCATCCCTTGTTTAATTTTTTAACGAGGTTGACACAAGACCAAGAACTATCCTCATGTCTCCTTGTCTCATTTGTTAATGAGGTTGACACAAGACCAGGAACTATCCTCACGACTCCTTGTTTCATTTTTTAATGAGGTTGACACAAGACCAGGAACTATCCTCATTACCCCTGTTCATGAACCATACGAGAACATGGCTCCCAAAAGGTCTTCACTAGACAAAAGAACCATGCTCTCGGAAGAATACATGTCAATCGGTACCAAAGACAGATCGAGTTCCAATGCCCCTAGTACGTAATGTACAATACCATTTGTGTGATCATCAACAGATGTGGAGATAGAATGGGTAGCCACATAATTGACCTGTGGCAGGGAAGGTACTGCTTGCAAACGAGAGCCGATAGGGGATGATGGTTGCAAAGGAGGCATTTGCTGACCAATGAATGATAATTGATCAATAGTCACAATTCTCCCTTCGTGCAGAAAACAAACTACATAGAAAAGTTAAGAAACAAGAACTCCCATGACATAAACATAGTCACATCCAAGGAGAATATTGAAATCTAAGGGACCTTGGACTACTATCATGTCTATATAGATGGTCTTTCTCCCAAAGTAATAAGAAACTTCGGAAGGACCCCCAAGGGTTGACTGGTTCCTCTGTTGAAAGCCAACAAATTCTCGGTGATAGGCAAAAGCTGCGGGGAACCAAAATATTTCCAAGTAGTAGAAGACATGATGCTAACAGACTCACCTTCATCTGATATAGTTCTAGGTAATACCATATTATAGGCTTGTACTATGATCTTGAAAGGCACATAAGATAGGAGGCGGAAAGCAATCAATGGACCCCAATTGAAAGAGATGACAAAACTACTTGGTGGGGGTATCATATGATTGCCCCCATGCTATATAGGAATAGGAGAAGGACTCTCTGAAACAACTGAGATGGGAGGGTCACTCTTCGATTCATGAGAATCTGAAGAAATGAGAAGAACATGGCAATATGATCACCACTTTTTTCTAGAACAGAGTGAGAAACTAGAGGCGGAGCCAAGCTAACACTCTTTTCAACCAATTGTTGGTCGGGAATAGACACAAGAGGGTCACGCTCAGAAAGAGGAGGACCTACAAGAGATGAATTCATGTCAATCTCTTTACCAACCGAGAGAGGTTTAAAAGAAAGCGTCTGATAACCAACAAGAAGTTGAGGTTGAGGAGCTGTAAGGTTTTCCAAATTTTTGGAAGCTTTATCCATAAGAGGACAAAGGTGAAGAAGATGCTCGCCTTCACATAACTTACAGGGGAATTTAATCTTTCCCTTCTTCTTACCATCATTAATTGACGACGTAACATCGACATGATCTCCAGAGGTCGATGGGGATGGTCGATTTAGGTTTTGAGACCATACCTACAAGAATTTGGAAATGCCAGGGTAGTCTCGAAGGAGATGGTCACCCTTACACAACCTGTAAGGGAATTTGAAATTCCGTGAAGGATTGTAAGGTTTGTCGATGGAAGCACATTTGGAGGAACAACTGTATGGTTGACCTCTCGCTTATCTGACTTCTTCTTCTTCTTCTTAGCCTCCTAATAACTAGATTTGAAACTTTCACCAGATGAAGTAGAAGAGGAGGGTGAAGAAATAGGGGAAGAAGGTGAGGGGTCAACCTTAGAATCATTGTGACATGATTCAAATGAAGGAGATGGTGGGACAGGCATTGGGACACTCGGAATCACTGAAGTTGAAAATAATCATACAAGTAAACCGATGGTTAATCCAGGAAGGGACAACGTTGCCATATAAGGAGCACCATCATTTCCAAAAGAAGGAAAAGGACCAGGATTCCCATCCGAGGGGAACCCTTGACTGGAAGACTCTTGGAATGTTGCCATTGGAATCTACTTGTAAAGAAACACTAAGGAAGATAAATTTAACCACGAATATTTCGTGGGCAGTTAATTTTAAAACATTGAAACAAAACCTTTCCTTTTCATGTTTTAAGAGTCGAGAAAAGGGAAAAAGGCGACTCTAGTCTCTTTCGGAGTTAACGAGCTCGAAAGGACAAGTGCTTGATGATCTTTTCAAATTTAAAGAGTTAGTAAAGATAAAAAAATGACTACTCAGGGTATTCTAGGCAAAAGGATTACTAGGTAATCGTGAACTGCAGAATGCCTCCCGGTGAACTGAGACGTACGGGTAGTCAATGTCCCCAAATGTTGTGTTCGGTGTATCATGTTTACAAGGTGACAGACTCAGCTTCCTATGGATAAAGGATTGCTGAGCTAGTGCGGTCTCCCTTTATATATACGGTGGTACAGGGAGCACAAGTTTGTACTAGTGCTGTCTAATGTCAAAGCGAATGACAACTGCTAGGTTTAAAGACGCTGAAACACATCTCTAGCCTCCACTAAATTTGAGCGTTAAGTTTCAATGCTTCGTTAGGTTAATTCAATAAATTTTAGAGGTTGATCTTGAATTAAGTCTCACTTTCAAGGCCCTACCATTGTCATCTGACAAAACTCTTACATGCAGCTATATGAGAAAATATATATTTGTTCGATGAAAGTTAACACTAATTGAGAGATAGTGAACACACAATCAATGCAACAATCAAAGAATAAAATCTTTCACTAATAAATCTCCAAAATGCACTTAATCTTCCCTTAACAACAAAATAATTTCCATTTCATTTCCATGCCTATGATGATGTAATTCTAGCTTCTCAATAACACTACTAATGCAATATTTTCGCTTAAGTAAACTAGAATTATGTTCTCCTCTTCATAAAATGCAAAATGAATCTTTCACATAAAGCACTTTAAATGAAAGTTTTCACAATTCCGAACAAATAAGCATCAATCAAATCCAAAGCATTATAAATGAAATTTAAAGAAACTCCTTCCCTGAATCGAACAAACCAAACACATAAATGCTTCAATCGACAAACCAAACAATGTAATCTATGCTTGGAAAGAGAAAAGAGACACTCGAAATAAGACAACAAATGAGACTCTTTCACTCATTCAATTGAAAATGAATTAAACAAAGCATCCTTGTCACTTCTGGGAGGAAGAAGAGAGTCTGAGGGTCAAGACACACTGGCAATGGAATGGGAGAAATTCTGATTTTTTTTCTTAACTCAGAGACCAGAGCGACTTTTGGGCCAAAAGTACCGCCAATCGGCACGACCTTCAAGCGAAAACTAGCGTTGATAGGCCTGATCGGCACGACTGTTTGGCCAAAAATAGCGTTGATCGAGGGATTCAAAGAAAAAATAAAAAATAACTTCACACAGGGCTAGACTTAACACATGAGAGGGTGGGATAAACCAAGAAAGCACACAAACCAAGCTAGAGGAAGCTCTCTAGTCAAGGAGAAGACGGTATAAAAGGCTTAGAGGGTCGAAATCATGAGAGAAAAACACACTACCCAAGATTTGGGGTAAACCCTAACCTTCACTTACAGGCATCGACGTGACTGCCTAAATAACAACAAGTGCCAGAGGGAGGTCCGCGCAACTGTTTTTGAGCATATTGCGCTGATCGACATGACTTTCAGTGAATTAAGCACGTTGAGCAAGGGATCTACGAAAAAAAAAAAAAAAAAAAAAATTAAAGCTGAGACCAAATCTGCTACTATGAATTTCAACCTCAGACCAGTAAGCAAAGGAAAAGACAAGAACCAAAGGGAAAAAGTGGAACTAGAAAAGTTCACACAAAATCATGAAATCTCAAACAAACAAAAGGATTGGTTACCTAATGGAGTCGCCAATTTGTGGTGAAGTAAAATTATAAGTGCGAACACAAACAAATTCTTTTAGCTCGATAATGGTTCTAGCCACAACAAATACATTCTATGGAAGATTTCCTTAGGTTAGAACCAATTAAGAGGACCTACCTCTTAGTATGCTTATCATGTTTGATGATGTCCTTGCTTGCTCGCTCCAACTATCTCTTGCTTCCTTCTTCAAGCAACTGAAACAACTAACAACAATAAACAAAAAATGTGATAATAGACAAATTGTAATTCAATCTACTTAACAAGTCAAGAAACATTAAGCCATGAAGATGTAAGATGACAAAACATGTAGGAAATCAATTGATAGTTGCATATATATTGATATCAAAGAGAGATTACAACCATTGTCTTGACGTTACAGTTCTCCTCTGACAAGACTAGGTTCCCATACACTTCTGCTAGCATTCCATGATGGCCTCAATCAACAATAGTTTTAAGGCTCTTCCCTTTAGGCTTCATTCCAAACCAAAACACACTTCTCTCTCACACAACTAGATAGCTACAAATATGAATAGCTTATTGTTTACTCTAAACCAAAATAGCACTAGCACACCAACATCAACACTAGCTTGTGCAGTATGATTCCAAAAGATTATATGCTTTGCAAATTATCAATTCATTAATAGTTTTTTTTTGCTTAAATAAGTGTCAGACCTTTTATTCAAATATAAAAAACAAAACCAAATTACAAAATGTACACAAGAGATGTGGGCCACCTAAAGCCTAAGAAACCGAGCCTAAGGCCCTCTGTCCGGGCTCCGGGCCCACAAAACATGATGTCGGAACCGAAAAGTAGAATTGAACATCACAATCGTTCGATCTGTCATCAGAGATCTGATGGTCAATAGCAATATCAGAATGTTAACAAGTTCACTCTTTATCTCATAAATCGGACCCGATAAGCCTTTAGAGACCACTCTATAAAAATTTCGGGTCCAATTTGGCTGATAATCCTCGTGCATGTTGTCCACCCGATATCCACTAGATGCAAGCGAATCTCACCAGTCTGTGTAACTCACTCGATGTTTAACATTGATTCCAGACCCAAAGTCTAATAAAGTTGATGTTAAAGTTGATTTTGGGTCTGTTTGGCTTGATGACCACCTTGGTATTTGCCACGTGAAATTGCTAAGATTGCTTCTGTTTCTCCTATCTACTCGCACTTTAACCAAGCTTCTTGCATAGTCAATAAAAAGGAAATCCGTTGTATAATTCAACTCCATGTGAATACTTGTGCTGTCAAACTAAACTCGCCTGAGAACCTTGTGTTTAAAGAGTTCCGGGCTCAAATTCTGACCAAAAGGACTAGACATTCTTTTCATAATATCCCTGATCTGCTGCATCAAGTGAACTGAAATTCAACTGTTTCCTTAGGTCTACCACCTACTAGCATCCCCTACTCTAATATAGCTCCCGATCTGCGTTCGCCTGTCTCAGACACTCTTCCTTCAATCTACCCTAGGGGGTCTCTATCCATTTGAATTTATTGTTGCTTTTAGCATAGAGAACTCCTTCATTAGCTAAGATGTCTGCTAATTTGTTGGATGTTCGGCGAACATGAGTGAAACTCAGGGTTCTCATGTTCTGCAGATGGAAATGAATCCTTTGGTAGACTTGCAAAAGCCTCCAATGTCTCGAAACTTTTTCCGGTGCTGAGCCATAGCTAATTTTCTTGACTGAATTGATAATCAGTTCGGAATCAGCTTCAATTATAATGTTATGAAGATTCAAGTCCCTCAGGATTTCTAAGCATTGCTCAAGGACCATGAGCTCTGCCATATTATTAGTGGCCTTTCCCAAGTTACTATGAAAGATGATTTCTATGCACCCCTTCTCATCCCTTATCACTCCTCCGTAACTAGCCATGCTCGGGTTTCCTTTTGAGGCCCCATCTATATTACATTTCAAAAAAATTTGATGGGGAGGTTGCCAGAAATCCTTATCAACAATTATATGATTTGCATTTTTGTTTTTTCCCTGTGGGATAAGCCCCTGCATACCCAACTATAGTAGTATTTGCATATCAGTATTTGTAGGATTTTTCTCAGGGGGGTTTTTAATGAGGATTCCTACCGTCTCATTGAGCTGTCTTAAGATCTGTGCCATGATGCTCTAGGGAGAACCTTTCCTATTTTTGAATATTCTATTGTTGTATTCTTTCCAGACATCCTAGATAAGAAAGCATGGAGATAAAGCCCAAGCTTTGTTGACTGTTTCATTATCATAGAAATTTTTCCTCCACTTCTTTAAGGTGTTAGTAATGCTACCCTTGTCCCTGTCTATTCGTCTAAAAATTGAAGTAATCCAATTCCATAATGTGGATGTGAATGGGCAGAGGTTGAGAACGTGATCCATAGATTCTTCTTCTAATTCACATAGCTGGCATTTAGATGGACCAGATACCCCTCTTTTCCTAAGGTTTTCCCAGGTTAAAATTTTTCTATGCTCCACTAACCACATAAATAGTTTTATTTTCATCCAGCTTTGGTTTTGCCATAGGTCTTTCCATACCCCATCAAGGTTTGTAAAGTCAAGCCCAAGGGCTATGCACTTGGCCTCTTTGAGGTTAAAAGTGCCTTCATTTTTATTACCCCATATCAGCTAGTCTAAATCTTCTGATACCAGAATCTTCCTCTATTCCAGGATGGTTGTTAGAGCTTCTGCCTGTGCCTCCAAGGGGGAGTTATCACTATAAACCAGGTTCTTCCATATCTTCCATTTTCCCTCGCTATTTTCATAATCCAAAAATTCATTTACTCTAAGTAACCTTTTGTTGTCAGTATCGTTCTTGAGATTTGCAAATTCTTCTCTTGATAATTTAGGTTCATGTTGCCACATATCCTCCCAAAACCATGCAAGGTTTCCATCTCTAATTTCCCAGAAAATGTGTTTCTGAACAATGGCTCTGTTCTCCCAAGTTTTGTTCTAAATTTGGGAGCCTTTGATGATCCCAGACATTCTGATATGATCCCTGTCTAGCCAATTGTTTGCATATTTCTGTTTCCAAATTTGGGTCCAAGGTGAAGCTGAATCTTTTAGCCATCTCCACGATAGTTGCCCCTAAAAGTTTGTTTAGCACCTCAGGATCATCCAGTACCAAACCTCCATGTGTCTTAGGTTTATAGATTTTTTCCCAGGCTACCAAGGCCCATTTTTTTCTCTTCCCCTTTACCCCAAAGAAAATCTCTTTGGATATTTCTGTAAAGTTGCGTGACTCCTTCAAGAGTAGGTAGGATTGAAAACATAAAGATGGGGACAGTTTGCAGGACAGCCTTTGTGAGCACTAGTTTTCCTGCTAAGTTCAAAGTCCTACTTGTACATTTCCGTACTTTGTCCTGTAGCTTATTAATCATAGGCTCCCAGACCATCTTGCTCAGGGGTTTTTCTATTAGCGGTACTCCCAAATATTTGGATGGAAACATATCTCTCTAAAAGCCTAGAATTATATATATATTTCTCTGAAGAGCAATGTTAGTATTAAAAAAAAATTATTTGATTTGGAGAGGCTTACCTGTGTGCCCGTGACCATTGCAAAGTATTTTAGGATTTGTTTGTAGGCTAGAGTTTCCTGTTGAGCCCCAAACTTGCATCTTTCCTACACATTTTTCTAGCTTCTTTCCATTTACCTGAACCTCCTAAGCTGTCAATATCATTTCATATTAGTCATAATAGAGCATTTAAAGTGGTTTCTTGACTATGTCTTTGTGTTGTTGTTTGAACTAGATTTTTGCTTATGAGTTGCGGAATCTTGTCACTTTTCGTAGCTGGTTTAACTTTCCGCAGTTGTTTTTGTTAAAGTCTACATTGTAGGTGTCATCAGGGAAATCGAGCCATATGGGCAAGTTGGAAATGGCCTGGACATGGGTCAGGTCCCATTGGTCCAGCTGAATTTGTCAAAGGAGGCCGTAGTCAACGGTGGTCAAATGGGAGAAGTCCTACAGCAACAGGACTCTGCTTCAGGCACGTAAAGATTTTTGTGACCGTTTCTAGATCTTTGGAGGCACGCTGACACCTATATGCTAACCACGACGTGGATCCAACAGCCGCTTTCAATAAGATTGCGTAATCTTAGTGACCATGTTGCTACATCCGTGGACGGTGTTCTTCACGTGTCCTCTGTTCACGTAGTTTCCAGAAAAATAGTTATGTAGTCTTTGTTATAAATAACGCATTCTGATACGCATAATAGTTAGTCTTTTTGAATATAAGTTTACTGTTAAGAACCACTGTGCCTGACACTAGCTTATTGTTGTAACTATGTTTTGATATATATATATATATATATATATACATACATATAAGAAGACTCTGTTCTACATGTTTGCGTGAACGTGATTTTGAATTGACCTGTTGGCCGAGGTTGCAGAGGGCCCCTACACATCGAGGTTTCATTTTTCTTGTTGCTGTATAGTCTTTATGCATTGTTTCTTTATTCTCACCGCATATGTTTTGTAATTATTCATTTGTGTATATATTTCTAATATGTCACTGTTGTTCATGATTTTACAAGCTTTGTTTAACGTTGATTAGTGTGTGCAGGTTTCAAGATAGAGCAGGTAGCCCGGGCATTTACATATAATTTTCATAATGACTAGTGATATGGAATTGATCCTCTACTAATTTTGTTTTTCCTAGCTTCTTTTAATTCCAGTTCTGTTTTATTAAGTTTAGTTTTGTTCATTTGCTTTGTTAAGTTAGTTAGAAATCAACTTGCTCATTTCATTGAAAGTTACCTCCGAAAGCCATAGCAAGACTACTGGCGAGGGATTGAAATATGGATGTTGTGAATTGATTTTAGTTTCCTTTTCTGCAATTAGATAATTGAATTGCTCATTTCAATGACAGTTACCTCCGAAAGCCATAGCGAGACTACTGGCGAGGGATTGAAATATGGATGTTGTGATTTAATTTTAGTTTCCTTTTCTGTAATTAGATAATTGAATTTCTCATTTCATTGACAGTTACCTCCAAAAGCCATAGCGAGACTACTGGCGAGGGATTGAAATATGGATGTTGTGATTTAATTTTAGTTTCCTTTTCTGCAATTAGATAGTTGAATTTCTCATTTCATTGACAATTACCTCCGAAAGCCATAGCGAGACTACTAGCGAGGGATTGAAATATGGATATTGTGATTTATTTTTAGTTTACTTTTCTGCAATTAGATAATTGGATTGTTCATTTCATTGACGATTACCTCCGAAAGCCGTAGCGGGACTACTGGCGAGGGATTGAAATATGGATGACATAATTTGATTTTAGTTTTACTTTCTTTGAAATCTTTGATTTCTTTGAGTGAAGTAGCTTAAAATAAATTTTCTATATTTAGACAACAATAGAGATGATAGTTTCATAAGCAGTAGTTCATCAATTACTTGTTTTAATTCGCAACATCTTTTCATTCTTGATTCAAGTGTTATTTTTCACTAGTATGCTTTAAAAACGTTCTGAAGTGTTAAGTTTGGGGAACCCTTATAAAGGACATAATTTCCTTAAGAATTATAACCATACTTGCCTTCTAGAAATTTAGGAATGGGAATTCCATAAACAAAGATAAAAACCCCCAAAACAACATAAAAATAAAAAAAACAACAAAAGTAAGAAATAGGTTATCTTGCACACATAGTGCGCCACACTTCATCAGTTTACGAATCCCGAATTGACAATTAATGTAGCAATTTAGGACACACTAAATTGACCAAACATTTTGGCGCCATTGCCGGGGAAGTGTAACTAGGTAGCCAATTTCTTAAAAAAACAACAACAAAAAGAAGGGAAAAATTGATAACTTCTTGAAGTATGCTCTCCTCTTGCACTTAGTGTGATCTGGAGGATCAGAAAAGAGAGTTATTGGTTCAATAATTCCTTGAGTATGCTCTCTTCTTGCACCTAGTGTGATCTGGAAGGTCAGAAAGAGAATTATTATCCCCACTTGAGGAGAAAAATAAAAATAAAAAATGACATGCATAGAGCAAGAGATTCTAGGGGAAGGTTTATAGCTAGAGCCAAGAGTTCGATTTTCACAACTCCAGCTTCTTCAAGGCATAGACAAGATTCACCACCATCTACTCCTAGCCTTAAGATTCCTGGAATTCAAGGAGCAACAGCTGAATTAGAGGATTCTCCTACACTATCTACCAAATTTCATCTAGGAGAAGACCCTTTCTTTACTTCTACAGGAGAGCATATTGTAATCAAAGAAGTAGAATCACTTGAAGAATAAAAGGAAGAGAATCTCTCTCATCCACCCTTGATAGAAGAACTAGAAGACTCTAAGGAAACTATCATGATGGAGGAAGTAGTAAATGGATTTGGGGGTAGAGGTAGAGGAGGAGGAAATAATGGAGGCAACAATGGTGGAGGTGGAGGTAATAATGAAAGAAATAGGGAAGGATATAACTCGTTTGGATTCCCTATAGTTGATGAAGAAACTCACACAACGATGAAAAACATCTCACCATCTGTCCTCCCCAACTTTTATGGATTGCGAAGTGAGTATCCTGAAACATTTCTGTTTGAGTTTGAAGTAGTGTGCCGAACCTATGACTATATGGAAGACTCTCAAAAACTCAAACTGTTTCCTTCAACATTAAAGGGAGCCGCTTTGAAACGGTTCATGGGATTAGTCACCCAATCTATTAGGACTTGGAATGATATGAAACAAACATTTTTGGATAGATATCTGGACTATTTCATGCCCACCAATCACAAGGATGAGGTATTCAAAATGATGCAAAAAGAAGATGAAAACTTGGAGGATTTATTTGAAAGATTTCAATATAACTTAAAAAGAGCAAAGATGAGCAACTTAGATGAGGAAACTTTGAAAACCTTTTTATTGAAAGCCATTAGAGATGAATGGATAGATATTTTAAACATGATGGGGAAGGGAGACATTTCTCAACTTCCACTTCATGACATAGCAGAACTATGTGTCCATCTCTCGAGAAGAAAATCTAAAACAGGAAAGGGCCTAGAGATCCTTCTCTTATCAGAGCAAACAAATCTGCAACTGGATCAGTAAGTAGGGTAGAGATTGGCAATATGTTTGATGAATTCAAAACTGATATCCTAGGGAGTCTTAGTGAACAACTAGACACCCTTAAAATTCAAAACAAGAAAAAAGCGGAAACTGATGCTCTAGCCATCTTTTGTCGGAAATGTAGGAAGAAACATGCTCTAAGGGAATGCCCCTTGGATGCAAAAGTTGTAGAAACATGTATGATTTTCTCAGAGAATCATGAGACCAAGGATTGTCCTTCAATTCCTGGGCTCAAAGCTGTCTTTCAAGAAGATCCAAATTTAGTAGAATCTCTCTGTTTTGTTGCAAGAAGACCTTGGTAGGGGCAAAAAAATCAAGGGTTTAATGACCCTATGAATTTTCAACCCTCGCCAAATTGGAATCCTTGGCAACAACCTTGGCCCCAACCTCAAAATCCATAACAATAATGGGCACAAGGGATGCAAAATCCTTATGGGAGATTTGCTCAATTTTATCAATATCCTCCATCTTTTCGAAATCAACAAACTCCACAACTTCCAAATCAAAATCCAAAACTTTCATTGCCATTTCCACAACAACAACCTTCTCAACAAAATCCAAATCCTCAACTCATGCTTCCATTCCAACAAAAGGAAAATCAACTTCCAGCTCAGCCATTGCCTAATCCTAACAATAAAAATCCTCAGAATACTTACATGATAGAAGGACAACAATTTCCTACCTATATGATTGTTCCTCTCAATGATGTACAACTCAGGTCTGGTAGAGTTTTAGAAAAACCTTCTATAGATGTCCAAGAGCAAGATACCTCTAAGGAGGACTTTCTTAAAGTCAATAAGGGTTCTGAGGAAGCATCTCTTCAAAACTCAAACATTTCAAAAAGAGAAAGAAAAGTCAACCCCCACAACTCCTATAGTTGAGCAACCTGCATCTTCATCCACACCTCCTTTCCTTGAAAGATTACAAATTGATAAAGGGGTGGAAAACAAATCTTGTTGCCTAACTATGATTTTCTAGATGAATTAAAGAATGTCTGTATCAAGATCCCCTTGTTACAAGCCATTAGGGAGATTCCTATTCTAGAAAAAACAATAAAGGAGTTGAGTCTCAAAAGACCAGGAAGGAAACCAAGAGATTCAAGAAGAATCCACCCGGTAGGAAAAATTGCAGATATCATGATGGGAAAAATTACCATGTAGAAGTATGTAGATCCAAGTAGTCCAATTGTCAAGACACATATAAATGGGGTAGAAATTCCAAACACTTTGATTGACTTAGGGGACGCTATCAACGTTATGAGTAGATAGACTATGGAACAACTTAAACTTCCTAATCTTCTTTTTACACCTACTTTACTGCAGCTTGCAGACAGGTCAATAATCAAACCCGACGGTGTATTAGAAGACATTTCAGTCTCCTTAGATTCTTGGGAATATCCGGTAGGTTTCATGATTTTGACTCCCAAGAGTAATCTAGGAGGGCACCCCCTTATCTTAGGAAGACCTTGGCTAGCCACAACCGATGCTTTCATTAATTGTAGATCTGGGGATATGTACATTTCTGATGGTAGTTCGAAAAAGAAATTCAACTTGTATCCTCTAGCAAAAGCAATTACAGAAGTAGGAGACAATGAATGGGTCGATGATGAGGACATTATACAACCTATCTTTACCATTTCTGAAATCGGTGAGGATAGTCAAATACTAAACACATTAGAAAATTTTGAGACATCTTCAGAATATGACCCAACTCAATTTCAGCTAGATTATGAAATTGAATATTTATCATCAAGACAAATGTCTCTTTACTCCATGGAAGAGTTCGGTAGTTCTACCATTGAGATTTTTCTAGGAAAAACATTGAATATCAACAAAAATTTGGAAAAGTCACAACAGGAAGAAATAACCAAAATCTTGCAAAAACATTCTACTGCATTTGCATGGGAGTATACTGATATGAAAGGTATTGATCCTAAGAATTGCATCCATCATATCTATATTGAGGAAAACAATAGACCAATCAGACAACCTCAGAGAAGGATGAATCCAAATCTTAGGGAGATAGTGAAAGAAGAGCTCCAAAAATTACTCAATGTAAACTTCATTTATCCAATTTCAGATATCCGATGGGTTTCTCCTTTGGTTATAGTACCTAAAAGGAATGGTAAATGGAGAGTATGCATTGATTACAGGGAATTTAATAAAGCAACCTTGAAGGATCACTTTCCTTTGCCTTTTATCGATCAAGTATTAGATACATTAGCAGGCAAAAAGTACTTTTCATTTCTGGATGGTTTTAGTGGTTATAATCAAAT
>APFE030177178.1:176983-190302 GCA_000404065.3 Pinus taeda
GGCTAACTCCAAACTCCTCTTATTGTGAATGGTCACCTATTAAAGATCTATCATAAGGCACTCTCAAAAGAGGAATTTGTCAAAATCTTTCAAGATAATTCTGCAATAAGGTCGGTGAAGAAGAATCCTTCTTCTTCACCAGCCTAGCCTTTGATATTTTTTGTTCTACCAAAAAAAAAAAAATGTATAAGCCTGGAAACCAATCACTGATTGGCAATCTTATACAGAAAATACAGGGCAAAAATCAGGAACTCCTGACGCCCTATATTTTCCAAAAAAAAAAAAACCCTCTTTTTCATTTTCATTCCACTCCATCTCATTTTCATTCCACTCCATCTCATTTCCATTCCAATCCACTTCATTTCATCCCACTCCATTTCATTCATTTCATTTCATTCCACCAATAAAATTTTTATGACCATTTTCACTCATTCAGTCATCATTTATCCATCTCATTCAGTTATAAGATCGTTGAGTTAGTTTCCGCAGCTAGAGTTAGTTTCCACAACTGCAAACTGATTCCACAGCCAGTTGTGTTGTCGCAGCTAACACCCTATCATTCAGCATTGGCAGTTAGATAATAGGAAAAAATAATAAAAATCAAATGCAGGTATGACCGAGGAAAAATTATGAAGACATGGGGCACCTAAAGGCATCAACAAAAGGCAGCTGATCAAAGGTTATGGACAACAAGTGGCAAACATTCCAAGGTATGAGTAAAAATTTATTTCAAATGGCATTTAAAACACATTTTTACATAGTTATTAAATCAAAAGCTCCACTATATGCAATGATTAGCGTGATAGCCTCCATAAACATTCCATTCCACGACATTCCTCCACGACCCATACATTTATTTTTCCAACGACCTCATGATTAATTCTCGGATTTAACTCAAGTTTGGATGCATTTTCACACTCCACCTGTAATTATGGGACGTGGCTGATTTGATTACGGATCTCCTCCACCGCATAGATTCCGCAGCCATTTCATTAATGTGTTTATTTCTGCTCCACAATCGTCCATTTTAAAAATTATGTCGTCACTCCCCTACTGATTTATTGAAGGCATGACTACATTACCACCTCATTCACATAAGTTTCCGCTCTATTCGTGGAATTCACTTCGGCTGCCTGTCCTCTATTTTCCGCTTACAATCACTGATTTTCTCCATAAACCCTATTCACTTCTATTAATCCAGCCATTTCACCTCTGCTAAACCCTTCTCATGCAGACAAATTGTTAGAACAGAAGGACATAATGGGTCTGTTGTTGAGGGTAGAACCAGAAGGGCCCAAGTTTATGGAGGGATACCCGCAAGTAAAGAACATATTGAAAAAGGCACGATGGCTTCGGTTTATTCAAAAGTTTAGAGGCTATAATAAGGATATTACAAAAGCCTTTGCGAGGTATTTTAATGGCCTGGAGGTGGAAATTGGGGACCTCAAGTTTACAGTGACCGAGGCATCCATAGCAGCTGCTACGTAACTCCCTCAAGAAGGAGAACGCTAGTTCAAGAACAAGAGTTTTGACGAAAAATCTTGGAGGGTTATCCTACGCAATCCAGGTATGGATGTAACTATATTTAAACGAGGAATTCCTATCCATGCTTTAGAAGAGAAGTGGGCCAGTTTACTGTTGATTATTCAAAAGTTCATTACATGTGAAGGTCGTTTTGGAGAAATGTATATGTATCATACACGACTGTTGATGAACTTTTTAGAGAATCAAACCCTAAACTTGCCTTGCTTTTTATTGCTGAGCTTGAAAAAGATGTGCACAATAGTCCAAAAGAATATAGAGGACATAGAACCCCACTTATATCATCATGGGCTGGTGAAAATTTTAATAGAAGATCAGTTGAAGAGAAAGAGGGATACCTGGGAATGGTTTTTAGTGAGAAATTACTTTCAAGATCCTCCTGAAATGCCCGAGAGCAGTATAGTAAGGAAGAGTAGAAAAAGGGAAACTAGTGTAAAAATTCAAGACCCTCCTGTTAACAAAACCAAAGAAGTTAATCAAGAAGAGAAGATGTAAAGAACTAAGGATAAAAAGCAAAAGAAATTGAAAGGGAAAAGGAACATAGAGGATGTCTACCAATCACCAGAACCGTCTTTAGAAGAGGACCACCAAACACTGTCTGAAAGGCTAACTCACCTTCAAGAACAATCAACTGCAGCCAAGAAGAAAGAAAAAGAAAAACAGAGTATTGAGGAAGAGGGCACTAGCCCACAACACTTAAGGAGAAGCATCAGGCTTAGAGGAAAATGGAGAAAAGCCCAAACAAAAGGACCCCATTTTATTGACTTGGGAGGAGGAACACCGGAAAAATATCCAGCTGGCCGTAGCCCACCTCATTCTTAGCCAAACATTGAAACTAGTCCTCCAGATGTTGACATAAATCCTTCTCGGCCAGACTTTGAAACCAGTCCTCCTCAACAGGACTTTGGGGTCAGCCCAAGGAAAACTTCACCCGAGATAGACCCGAATCAGCAGGATATGTATGATTATATAGAATCCTTGGAAAAGAAAGCCACAGATCCAAGCTCTTCATCCATGCCTCATCCAACACAAGATGCTCAAATCCAATCATTGAAACATGAAATTTTTGAGTTAGAGGTCCTAAATAGACATATTAAACATGAAAATGAAGCATTAAAGGAGCAGAGCAGACTGGATGAGATCATTCATGATAATACCATGCTACATCTTGGGCTATGGCAGAAAAAGAATAGGAAATTAAAGAAAAAGTGCAAGAAGATAAGTAGAGCACTGATCAGTCTCAAATTCAGATGCTTGATGAAGAAGCCAAGGATGTTAGCAGCTCCAAGAAAGAGAAGAAAGGGGCTGGATGTACTGGCAGAAGTTTCAGAGCATATGATTTGAAGGGGGCATAGTCAAAATTTTGGTTGCATGGGGACATGCAACACCTTCACAGTGGGGGTATGTTGAGCCCCAAACTTGCATATTTCCTACACATTTTTTCTAGCTTCTTTCCATTTACCTGAACCTCCTAAGCTGTCAATATCATTGCATATTATTCATAATAGAGCATTTAAAGTGGGTTCTTGACTATGTCTTTGTGTTGCTGTTTGAGCTAGATTTTTTCTTATGAGCTGCGGAATCTTGTCACTTTCCGCAGCTGGTTCAACTTTCCGCAGCTATTTTTGTTAAAGTCTACATTGCAGGTGTCATCAGGCAAATCGAGCCACATGGGCAAGTTGGAAATGACTTGGACATGGGTTAGGTCCCGTTGGTCCAGCTATATTCGTCAAAGGAGGCCATAGTCAATGGTGGTCAAGCGGTGGTCAAACATGAGAAGTCCTACAGCAATAGGACTCCGTTTCAGGCACGTAAAGATTTGTGTGACCGTTTCTAGATCTTTGGAGGCACGCTGAGACTTGTACGCTGACCACGATGTGGATCCAACAGCCGCTTTCAATAAGATTGCATAATCTCAGCGACCATGTTGCTACATCCGTGGACGGCGTTTCACGTGTCCTCTGTTCACGTAGTTTCCAGAAAAATAGTTATGTAGTCTTTGTTATAAATAACGCGTTCTGATACGCATAATAGTTAGTCTTTTTGAATATAAGTTTGCTGTTAAGAACCACTGTGCCGTGACACTAGCTTATTGTTGTAACTCTGTTTTGAGATATATATATAAGAAGACTCTATTCTACATGTTTGCGTGAACGTGATTTTGAATTGACCTGTTGGCCGAGGTTCCAGAGGGCCCCTGCACACCAAGGTTTCATTTTCCTTGTTGCTGTATAGTCTTTATGCATCGTTTCTTTATTCTCACTGCATATGTTTTGTAATTATTCATTTGTGTATATATTTATAATATGTCACTGTTGTTCATGATTTTACAAGCTTTGTTTAACACTGATCAGTGTGTGCAGGTTTCAAGATAGAGCAGGCAGCCCAGGCATTTACATATAATTTTCATAATGACTAGTGATATGGAATTGATCCTCTGTTGATTTTGTTTTTCCTAGCTTCTTTTAATTCCAGTTCTGTTTTATTAAGTTTATTATTCTTCATTTGCTTTTTTAAGTTAGTTAGAAATCAACTTGCTCATTTCATTGACAGTTACCTCCGAAAGCCATAGCGAGACTATTGGCGAGGGATTGAAATATGGATGTTGTGAATTGATTTTAGTTTCCTTTTCTGCAATTAGATAATTGAATTGCTCATTTCATTGACAGTTACCTCCGAAAGCCATAGCGAGACTACTGGCAAGGGATTAAAATATGGATGTTGTGATTTAATGTTAGTTTCCTTTTCTGCAATTAGACAATTGAATTTCTCATTTCATTGACAGTTACCTCTGAAATCCATAGCGAGACTACTGGTGAGGGATTGAAATATGGATGTTGTGATTTAATTTTAGTTTCCTTTTCTACAATTAGATAATTGAATTTCTCATTTCATTGACAGTTACCTCCAAATTCCATAGCGAGACTACTGGCGAGGGATTGAAATATGGATATTGTGATTTAATTTTAGTTTACTTTTCTGCAATTAGATAATTGGATTGCTCATTTCATTGACGATTACCTCTGAAAGCCATAGCGGGACTACTGGCGAGGGATTGAAATATGGATGACGTAATTTGATTTTAGTTTTACTTTCTTTGCAATCTTTGATTTCTTTGAGTGCGGTAACTTAAATCAATTTTCTATATTTAGACAACAGCAGAGATGATAGTTTCATAATCAGTAGTTCATCAATTACTTGTTTTAATTCGCAACATCTTTTCATTCTTGATTCAAGTGTTATTTTTCACTAGTATGCTTTAAAAACTTTCTGAAGTGTTAAGTTTGGGGAACCCTTATAAAGGACATAATTGCCTTAAGACTTATAACCATACTTGCCTTCTAGAAATTTAGGAATAGGAATTCCATAAACAAAGATAAAAACCCCCAAAACAACATAAAAATAAAAATAAATGACAAAAGTAAGAGATAGGTTATCTTGCACATATAGTGCTCCACACTTCGTCAACGTACGAATCCCGGATTGAAAATTAATGTAGCAATTTAGGACACACTAAATTGACCAAACACTTCCCTCACCGTAGATGTCCCCTGTAGCATAGTATCATCCACAAATTGTTGATGGGTCAATGCATTTCCATTCATGGTGAGTTTGAGACCCTGGATTTTGCCCTCTGCTTTGGCAGACTTGATAGCTTGGCCAAGCCCTTCCATCATGAGAATAAAGAGGAAGGGAGAAAGAGGATCTCCTTGTCTGAGACCTCTTGAAGGATTAAAGGGCTTAGATGGTGAACCATTTAATAGGATTGAGAAACTAGAGGAAGTTAGGAGGTCCATTACCCATCTTACCTAGTTATGGTCAAATCCATAAGTTATAAGAACTTTCCTTATGTAGGCCCAATTTAGCTTATCATAAGCCTTTTCTAGGTCAAGTTGCATAATCATTCCTGCCTGCCTATTACTTATAAGTGAGTGAACCACATCGTGTGCTTGAATAATGTTGTTGAGAATTTTTTTGCCTTCCACATACCCAGTTTGCTCTTCAGAAACGAGAGTTGGTAGAAGTGGTTTAATCATGTTGGCAATTATTTTGTACACCACATTGCATAATGCTATTGGTCTGAATTTGTCTCGTGTCATAGCATTAACTTGTTTTGGAATCAAGGATATGAAAGAGGTATTGAGCGCCTTCAAAACAATTTTATCTTTCCTAGAGTTCTCCACCACATCGAGGATATCCTGCTTGACTATTCCCCAAAATGCTTTAAAGAAGTCGACATTAAAACCATACGGACTTGGTGCCTTCCCATTTTGCATTTCTTGGATGACTTCATTGACCTCCTCTTCATTCACATGCCTGTTTAGATTATGATTTTCTTCTCTTTTCATAAGCTTAGGAATGTGCTTAGTGAAATCATTGATGTAGTGTGATCTGTCTAAGAGAGGCTCCTCTGCTATGCCTTGGAAATGTTGAACTAGCGCAACTTTAATTTCTCCATGGGAATTGAGTTGATTTCCTTGAGAATCCTTGATTTTTGAGATCCTGTTATGAGACCTGTGATGCATGGTGGATTTGTGAAAAAACCTTATGTTCCTTTCCCCTTCTTTTAACCATTGTACTCTTTATTTCTATTTCTAGAATATCTCCTCTTGTTTGCATAATTCTTCCCATTCTTGTTGATGGTTATCAACTTGTTCCTTTTTTTCCTCGCTGAAGCCTTCTGTAATGAGGATCTAATTAATGTCCTGTAGCTTCCATTCAACAACTTTTTTGGCTACAAAGATGTTGCCAAACTCATTTTTACTCCCCTCTTTAAGCCCGATTTTGATATGTTTCAATCTTTTATGCAGGAGGAACATTTTAGTGCCCTGAGCCTGCATATCCTCTTTCCACCATTTTTCAATATTGCTGATAAAGTCCAGATGGGTGAGCCAAATGTTTTCAAACCTGAAAGGTCTATTTTTTGGAGTTCCTATAAGTTGAATAGGCTAATGATCCGATCCACCAAAAGGAAGTATCCTGGATGACAAATTAGGGCCTGATAGAATAAAGTCCTTCGAGATAATGAATCTGTCTAGTTTTGAGGCCACCTGAGACTCTCCTCCCCTTTTGTTATTCCAGGTAAAGATGCCATTACTATTCTCTGTTTCTACTAACCTCATATTGTTTATAAACTTCTAAAATCTTATGGAGTCTCTGCCTAGTGATCTGGTTCCACCCTTTTTTTTTGACAGGGACCTGATCATGTTAAAGTCTCCTCCCAAAATCCAAGGGATGCCTGAATGTCTGTCTCTTAGATCCTCTAGTGATATAAGCAGTCTGAGTTTGTCTTTAGGCTTCTGAGGACTTGTTGAAGGCCCCAAAAATTGGGTCTACAGCAAGGGGGATACCCGCCCAGTTCGGACCTTGGTTGGCAGCTCCTTATCTGTTTGGTATAGCGGGTCCGACTGGGATATGGGACCAGTTTCCCAATTCAGTGTGTGTGTGTGTGAGAAAGATGGATGTTTCTGTTCTAAATGGAATACTTCTATCCTAATTATAATCTAATGCTATGCTATTGTATTCTAATAAACATAAAAACATCTAAATTTATGCTAACCCGGGGTGTGATCTTTCTTCTATGCGATCTAAAAAGATTTCAAACAATAACTGGTAATAAAGATCATTCAGCTATTAGGAGAAAAGAATCCAATAAAGATGAACTACTTCGTATAAAAAGTTAGACGAAATAGTTGTGAAAACATATCGCATAAATGAGCTATTCATACACTAAGCATAAATAAATAGTTATCACCGTACAAAAGTGTCAAATGATAACTCAGGCATCCACGCTGTAATATATAAACAACTAAAAACTGAGCATCACTTTAACGCATAAGCATAAATGGTTAAGAGATAAAAGTACCATTTATAACTAGTCCTACTCATGAGCTTCAAGCGACAATTGATTTATCTCTCTTTGATTTAACATCCACTAAGAGTACAAAAGTGCACACATCAGTAGCAGATATCAATGCAAATACCAATAAACCTTGTTCCATTGATTCATCAAAACCTCATCGAAGGGTGCAAAAAGTGCATGTTCCGAGGACAAGTTTTTGACAAATTTCTGGACCCTTCTCTAAATGCATGAGAAGGGTTTAAATACTACTAACTAAATAACTTATTTACAGAAATTCAGGATTCAGTTTAAATGACTGTCCTTTTTCTAAGAAAAAATATTTCCAAAATTAAATCTAATATCTAACTATTTCTATATTTGCTCCTTAATGTCGCAAGCATTCAGTATTTTCCTAAGTAGAGTCGGTTGACTGTCTTTCGCCTTTGGTTGAGTTAAGCAAACAGAATCGGCAAGAGTTGGCACTATCTTCTCAGCAAAATCGATGATATACTTGAGAGTCATCCAATGACTATGTGGCTTTACAATGTATGCCTAGTAATAATCCCATTTCAACTTGGTTAACCCTTGGATTGCTTTTGCTTTTTCTTTAGCTTTTTGTTTCTAGTTTGTTTCTATCGTTGCTTTCTTGCAATTTTTGGGGCTTGCAGGTGACTGAGTAATTAGAAGCCTTCCTTCTCGAGCAAGTTTTCTCAGCGATGCGCGATTAGCGTTAGGCTCTAATCACGCATCGGAAACTGCCTCCGTTCCTTGATCCGGGCTTCCTTGATGTGTTTTTTCCCTTTTGCGCCTTTTTCTCTATCGGGTATAAAGCTCAAAATTTGTAAAAATAGTGATTCCGTGAGTTCTTGACCCTGAGCATTAAACTATCTGTTTCTGGTATCGGCATCATTCAGTACCCATTCAACCATGGCTATATATGAGAGATCTGTGATGGATGCCTCAGAAGAGTTCTGCGGCTCTTTCTCTTCCTTAAGTAGATTAGGTGTGCCTTCCCAAATGGACATTGGAGTACTGCCTTTCCTCATAGTTTCCTGCTTACTGCCTTGTATAACCTTTTGTCCTTCGTTCTTGCAGTTTACAAATGAGGTGGAAGTAATGATAAAAATAATGACAAGAAAACTTTAAATGCTGAAGATATGGAAAAACACGCCACCTTACGTGAACTAGTTCTTTGAAAAACACAACACCATACTTCATTAACAACTGGAAACAACTGATTAATTCACATTAAAATGCATGACTAGTTCTTGGCCTAAAAAAGTTTTCTCGAATAATGAGCCAGAACCAACTGCGATGGAGAGGTCTTCCAATTTGCTTTGCGATATTGCAGATCGTTGCATTGCATTACCTTAGTCTCATCGTGTTGTTCTATTGCAAGGTTGCTTGGTCGCAATATCGCAATATTGCAAGATCGCAGATTGCTTAATCGTTATAATCATTATGTGTAGTTTATGAGATTTTTGCGATGTGCGATATGCGATATCGCATATCGGCGATTTTATGGTTTTTCAACGTGAGTGCTCATTAATGCATGTGATGCGATGGAGTTTCGCATCACAATCTCGTGTTTTTTTATCATTTTGGCTCATCAGAAGGTACCCTATCATTCTTTGCGCGATGCGATATCTCTTAAGGAGTGAATTTACTTTCTTCATCATGAAACTTAAGCTTTTTAGATTCTTCAAAGGTATTTTCCTAAGTCCATGATGTTGTAAGTTTTATCTAAAAGGAAATATAAGCACTAATTTATTTTTTAAAATTTTTGACTAAGGGTCCCCACTTATTTAGTATTAGCAATAACACTTCATAAGGAGGGGGGTTGTTGGTGGCCACAACAATTGGCGATTCACTTGGAAGAACCAGTTATCTCTGTTTTTCTATTGAATTTTCTAAACTTCCAAAACAGGAAATTTTTCAGAAAATTAAACTTTATTATGGAAAGATAAAGTACATTATGCTCTAACCTGTCAATGACATTTTGTTTCAGCTATTTTCAACTTTGATTATTTGCTCCCTCAAGTTAGTCCTTGTATTTACATCAGTCATTACTTGGTATGTAAAGATAAAACAAAGTCTTCTCTGTAAACCAGTTTTAAATATGCCCATTTGTCGTAGGTAGAGTCTCTGCTGCCAGCAGACGTTTATAGCCTCGACATGGTTACCCGTTACCTAGCAATGATCTTGTATACTACTTAAAGAAACCTACAAATCTCAAAGAAGAATCCACATCCACACTTATTGCTTTGATTTTCTTTTTACTCTTAAAGAAAAATGTCTTGGTTTGATAGCCAATTTATGACACAGTCATTCACTCGATTTATAACTTTGCTAAACAAGCTGGCTCGTGATGAGACCCCTTGCCTTTTGATTGTAATAATCTTGAGTCATTGCCCTGTTGTGGTATGCAGTATTTGGCAAAGTTAGCAAGTTATAATATCTGTGATTATGATAAGCCGGTTCATGATGAGACCTCTCATTCTTCAACATGAAGTGTATCCTTGGATTGTTCCTCTAAAAGTTGTGATTTCCTTACCAGGGAGGAAGTAATTGTTTCCTTTAGATAGCTCTGGACGAAAATGGTAGAGTTTTTGGAAGTAGCTGTTCTGCATAGAACCTTTATTTTGTTATTGATACATTTCATTGTACTGATGTAAAACAATTTCTTTGCCAAAGGTTATTTTCTTCAAATTTTATGAAGTTGAAACTAGTGTCATATCTAGGTTAGAGTCTTTAACTATATCTTTCAATAATAAAGATCAATTTTCCAAAAGATTTACCATTTATACAAGCGAAAAATCAAAATCTGAAAGAGAGTTGGTGTCTTTTTCGTAAATACCTAATGTAACCATTCACAACTGGTTTTATTATGAAAAGAAAAACTATTACTCTACAAAAATAGAATAATAATCTTCTATGGAAAATATTTCTTGAGAATTTGTCCGTTGACAGGCAAAGAGTCTCTTTTACCTGCTAAATCCTGTAACACAAACGTTGATGGACCGATGACTTCTACCATTTGAAAAGGACCAAGCCACATTCTTTGAAATTTTGTATGTTTCCCCTTTTCTTCATGAGCCTTGTCCCATTTTAAAAATAAGTCTCCCATCTGAAAATCTTTTCTGGTCATTATGTTTGAATCAAAAGAGGATTTTACTATTGCTTGATGATGAGCATGTGTTTTCTTAGCCTGTTCTCGTTGTTCTTCTAATTTGATTATTTCCATTTGTCTTAGGTGTAATGAGGAAGTTGGTACTTCATCAATGTATTGAACTAGAGACAAAGAGGGAATTGCTAAGTGAGTCGGAAGCACCACTTCTTTCCCATAAACTAAATTAAAGGGAGAAGTGTCGATGGAAGCTTTTCTCGTTATTCGGTCTGCCCACAAAGAATATATTAAAGATTTATGCCAATTTTTATGATTTTGGTCTAATGTTATTTTGATAATCCTGATTAGGTCTTTATTTGTAGACTCGGCTAACCCATTGCCTTGAGGGTAATAATTGGCCAAATATTTAAGTTTGAATCCTCTTTTAAGTGCAAATTCAGTCATTGCATTTCCAGAAAAGTATGATGCATTATCAAACATTAAAGTGGAAGGCAATCTAAACCTGGTGATTATAAATTGATCTATGAGCTCAATGATATTTTCAGCATTAGTCGTCTTGAGTGGAACTGCTTCTACCCACTTAGTAAAATAATATGTTGCTGTAAGGATATATCTATGCTGCTTAGAAGAGTGAGGAACGATCTCACCTATTATGTCCAATCCCCACTGACTGAAAGGTTTCTCAATGTTAACTGGTTGTAGTGGTAAGGATGGCTTCTTTTGTCTCCCAGCAGTAATTTGGCAGACTTGACATTTGTTTACGTAATTGTGCGAGTCTTTGAATAACGTGGGCCAGTAATACCCTGCGCACAAGATTTTATGTTCAGTAGCATCTTCAGCATAGTGTCCTCCTGCTGGCCCATCGTGGAGTTCCTGCAAAACTTTTTCAGCTTCAGATTTCTCAAGACATCTAAGGAGAACAATATCATAATTTATTCTAAAAAGAATATAATTTATGAGATGATATTGTTTGGCTTTCAACCTTAGAGCTCTTTTCTTAGTATGATCGAGGTGTGAAGGAGCATACCCGTTCTTAAGATAATAAATGATATCAACGTATAATGACTCTGCATCGTTTAGGCTTACCTCGCACATTTGTACTTCTACAGATGGAATTTCAAAAATTTGCGACGCTCCAGCTAGCGTTTTGCAAAAGCCTTGACCTCTTACAATGTTTGCTGGTTTAATTTGTATGTCATATTCTTGTAAGGCAGTAACCCAATTGGCCCTTTTCTCACCCACATCCTTTTGTACTAGAAGATTCCTTACCGCTGGAAACGGTACTATAATTTTAGTATGGGTTTTGAGTAGAAAAGGTCTGAAGTATTTGATTGCTTTGAAAACAACATAAGCTTGTTTCTCCACATCTGAATAATTTAATTCAACACCCTGTAAATTTGAACTGAAAAAAGCAATTGGGGCTTCCGCCTTTTCTTGATTCGTTTGAGTGAGTATCGCAACATATGACCTATCTGAGGCAAATGTATGTAAAATAAAAGGCTCTGAAAAATTCGGAGTTGCTAAAGATGGAGCATTAATAATAGCTTGTTTGATCAGGTTGAATGCTTCATATTCACCTTGGCCCCATTTAAAATTTGAGTTCTTTTTAATCATGGTTTGTAAAGGAGAGACAATTCGTGAAAAATCTGGAACAAATCTCTTTACAAAGTTGATATGACCAAGGAAAGATTGCATGGGTTTTTGTTATTGGGTAGGGATATTTCAGAAATCTCTTTGATTCTGTCGGAATCGATGTGAATTCCAGATTTTGACACTATGAATCCTAGAAGTTTCCCTTCACTTAATGCGAAAAAAGATTTCTTTGGGTTAAGTGAAATTCCATACCTTAAACACCGTTGGATGATTTGTTTCAAGTCTTTGAGATGGTCGCTTCGTTTCATGGAATACATGGTTATATCGTCCAAATAAATTACTACAGATTTATTGACTAGACCTTTGAATGCGATGTCCATGGCTCTCTGAAATGTGGCACCAGCATTAATCAAACCAAATGGCATCTTTCGATATGCATATGTGCCCCATTTAGTTCTGAATGTGGTTTTCAATTGATCATCAGGATGTACCAACACTTGATTGTATCCTGAAAATCCATCCAAGAAAGGCATTAATTCTGAGCCCGCCACTACCTGCAATATCTGCTCCATAGGTGGTAAGGGAAAATTGTCTTTTTGACAGGCCTTGTTAAGATTTCAAAAGTCAATGCAAATTCTAATATCTCCATTTTTCTTTCTAACAGGTACCATATTGGAGACCCATTTAGAATGTCTGACGGGAAAGATTATCTTGGCTTTCAACAGCTTATTGAGTTTAGTTTTTATCTGATTTTCTAAATTGGGATGGATCTTTCTCAATTTTTGTTGGACAGGTTTTTCATTATCGGTCATTGGAATAGTATGTTGGATGATGGAAGTGTCGTATGTTTTAAGTTCATCATAGTTCCAAGCAAAAACGTTTTTGTATTGTCTCAAAAGACAGATATACGCTAGTTTTTCTTCAGGGGCTAGGCCAAGGCCTAGATTTATGTTTTGTGGTTTGGCATCGGTTCCTAGGTTTACTAATTCGTAGTTCAAAATTGAACTTTGGAGCTTTGAATTGGTAGACCTTTTAAACCGATATTTCAAATCGTACAGATCTTCTAACTTGACCACAGACTTAGGCATAGCATTGTTAGTGCTATCTTGTTGCAATTGTCGATCATGTTGGTCTTCATCAATTATTTGATTGGAGTAGGATCCTTCAGCTGTGAGGAAATTCACGATATCAGGATCGTCGTTGAATATTCTCCAA
>APFE030177178.1:207423-241072 GCA_000404065.3 Pinus taeda
CTCTAGCAGAAGACTTCAACTTCTTGCCAGTTTTGGAAGAGTTCCGGGAACTGCACTAAGTGTTCCAGTGTTGGTGGTCATCCTTAAACCACCACCCTTTATACCAACATTTCAGAGAGCACATTCAACCTAGTGCTACCATGCATTTTTTGCACCTTTTGTATTACAACTCTCTTCTTGGACTCATACATAACCCTTCGGATTAAGGGGGGGAATGTTGGACACCTAATCCTCAATGGGTTAGTGTGGAAGCCGAATGGACAAAAAGAGTCCAAGAGACCTTGGGATGTGAAACCCAGCGGTCACAACATGTACTATAAATGTAAACCATTTGTTAATAAAAATTGCTCTCTCATGTTTTATCCTTCATATTCTATTGCTACCCATGTGTGTCTAATAGTTTCAACTGTGGCGTTAAGACAAATCCTTCCCTGGAAGCTCTATAAAGAGCTCCATTTTATGCTTGTTATATTTATTGGGTTGGTGACAGGGTGGGTAAAAAATCCTAGCTCGTGCATTATATGACACTTCGGACTCGTTTTCTCTAAGGTAAATACGAGAATCCTCGAAAATGCTTAAGGCATATAGTCAAATTTGAATTCATAAGATGTAACCTTCGAGTACTTTGGTTGCAACCAAGCTCAAATTTTATTCAATACTACTCATTTGTTGTTTAATTTTTGTATGATATATATATATATA
This sequence comes from Pinus taeda, assembly GCA_000404065.3. Taxonomy (NCBI): domain Eukaryota; kingdom Viridiplantae; phylum Streptophyta; class Pinopsida; order Pinales; family Pinaceae; genus Pinus; species Pinus taeda. The sequence goes on from APFE030177178.1 coordinate 208,126, forward strand.
TATATATTATATATATATATATATATATAATATATTATATATATATAATATATATATCTTATATATTGAATTCACCCCAAATAAAAAACCAAATTGAGCCAATGACTTTCCCTCTAAATTTTTGATAAAATTGTATATTGTTAAAACATAAAAATGACATGAACTTTAAATAAATGGATATATGATTTAAAACAAAGTACTATTAATAAGACGGGTAATGTAATGTATCACAAGTAATCATCTTTATAGCTACTATATAAAATACAAGATAGAACAATATAAACATAATCACTTCTTTATCCTAACTTATATTAAGCTTTTTCTTGTTTTTCTTTTAAATACATAATAAAAAATTGTTATTCATAAAATTATATAAGAACAACATGCAGGGTGTTTTGGTAGTGAGATAACTATGAGAATTAATATAAAGAAGAGTTTAGGATAATTATTAGTCTCTATCTTTCGTAGTGCAGGGACTATAGTGTTTGTTTGGCATTGACTCAACATTAGTTTCCTTTGACATACCATTGTATTCCATGTTTTAAACCATCTTTTAAAAAAAATATTCTATTAAACAAACTTTTATTTGAAGGTTATTTTGGTAGTGAGATAAACATGAGAACTAATATAAAGAAGAGTTTAGGATAGTTATTAGTCCCTGCCTTTGGCAGTACAGGGTCTATAATGTTCGTTTGGCGTTGACCCCACATTATTTTCCTTTGACCTACCATTGTATTCCGTGTTTTAAACTATCTTTTAACAAAAATACTCTATCAAACAAACTTTTATCCGAAGTTTCAGTTTCAACGTCTTATTGTAGGGAAGACCGCATGATTTTTGTGATTTCTAGTCAACTTACGATAAACAATTTTGTACTTCTATTTGATGTTATTTTAATGCTAGTTTCGACTTAGCATTAATTCATAAACATTTAATGTTCTGAATACTTTCAATTAAAACATAAACCAAACTTCTAACCTGAACCCAAAGAGTGTCCTGTAGCTAACTATTGGCCTGTTAGCCATCTTTCAGGTTGCAACAAACTCAGTACTTGGTTATCTTAACCCTTTGTCTCCTCTAAAGGCTTGACTCATCCTTATGAGTGCAATGGACTGGAGTAGTAGAAAGATGAAGGACCGAAGTAGTAGAAAGATGAAGGCTTGACTCATCCTCATGAGTGCACCGAAGTAATAGTCGCATAGCCCAATGAGGAAGTACAATGGAGCAACAAGTCATCAAAGTCAGAAATGATTGCATTCTATGTTAGAAACTACTGCATTATCCATCACACATATGGTTGTAGGTAATGCTTACAGTCTAATTATTGTTGTATTACTAAAATAATGTGTATTGGTTATGTCTATCCTCAAATCTCATTCTTGAATCTTTCCTTAATTCAAGAACTATAAAAAATAACTTGTAATTTGTTACTTCATAAGAAGAACTTGATATTACCTACACATTGATCCAATGACCATAGTTGGTTTGTCATATGGATTCCCCTCTATTTTGTGCTTATTCTACCACTTGACTTGAACACGAGGCCTCCCAACATTAACAGTTCAAAATATCCAACTATGCGTACACTTATCCCTTCCTCCCCTCCTTCTCCTTAAACATGCCCCTTTCTCCCCTTCTCCTTAAACAAGCTCTTTCCTAAAGACGATGAAAGCATTAACCATGATCTTTTTAAAGAGTAAAAGCATGAAAGCATTGAAGCCTTATAAAAAAAATTGACAACAAAGTAAGGCCTAAATGACGAAAATAGGTTGTCATTACTTACATTTACCATTATGGGGGCAGTTGCTTCTACTTCTGACTTAGCTTCTCCTTTGATTCATATCTAGGTGAATGAATCAATGCGTAGATGAGCTCTTGGCAGATCAAGATAATCAATTTCGCTTCATCACCCTAGCACTAGTTTCAAATGCTTAGAATGATTGTTGAGATTTCGGGTATAGATTCCTCCCTCGACACTTTATTATCCTATTCCACCTGAATGAGTTTTCACTACTATAATCGATAGAAAGACCGGTTCCTCCTGACACCGCTCTAAGTACATCGAATTGGTTTGGTTCGCCATATACCCATGACTAGCTATGCCCACCAACAGAGATGTTATGACTTCTGTTAGAATACCCGTACCCAAACAACTGCTAGACCAAGAAAAAATCTCTGGGATTTCCTACAAGGGCCTTTCACAAATCTCGTCCTCTTTGAAAGATGGTTCATTTCACTTTTCTCCTATGCATAGGGATCAATTTGGTTAAGCACATCTCTTGTTGCTTTGGGGCATGAGACTCGTTTTATAGAGACTTGAGATTTCAAGGTTGCCTCCTTTGTGTGGTGTTACTTTTCTTATCTTCCTGGGAATGTTCATTTAGTAACAACAACAACTTAGGCCACCAGAAAATCCTTTGTGTGTTTGAGGGGGCGGACCCAGACCATCGTTGTTGCTGGCTTTGAGTTCATTATTGGTGGTATCATTACAAATTCTCTTACTGGTCAGTTGAAGAAAAAAATGGGCATGGCTTTCATGCTTTGACGCTTGAGAAAAGAAACTACGACTAGAAGGAACCCACGACTACTAGTCGAATCTACCTTGGTTGGTCCAAAAAAGAAACGGTAATAAACTCAACTATTTATCTTGCAACAATCTGAGCTTTGGAGTAGCTTTACTTTTTATACCATACATTCTCGACCAACATTTGTTGTTCCAACATTAGTATGTGCTCATGGTAATGTTCTGAGAAAAGCTATAGCTCCTGGAAATGATGCAGATGTTGGGTTGTGTTATATTCTTTCCACGACTAGCCCGCGTAGTTAACCGTGGGGTAAGAAATGGGGCGTAGCCCCCCCTTTGTTGCGTTGATTGCATAGCAGGGGGAGTCACAGGGGGTTTGAGGGGTGCATGTAACCCCACTCTATGGGGTCCGGGGCATGGTATTGGATGCTTCAATATGTATAAATATGTATTGTAACATTGAAAGTATCATCATGAAAAATCAATCTGGTAATCATGGTTTTGGGATCCAGGGGAAAATCTCTGTGTATATGTGTTTTATGTGTTATGCTCTCACATTGTTTATTTTCTGTGTTTTAGAATTCGTATGCAAGTAATTTCTATACGGGGTTAAAAACTACATTTAGTATCAGAGTTGTTTTGGCTTCAAGGAGATGCCTTTGTTGCTGAGGGGCTTCGCTCGGGCCTATGGTAGACCCTATTCAGTGGGAGATCTGTGAGATCGATATTGGTGGTGAAAGAAGATGGCGAGCAGTGGAAAGATAGAGATCGAGAAATTTAATGGTCAGAGTTTTGAGTTGTGGAAACTCAAGATGGAGGATCTATTGGTGGATAAAGATCAGTGGATCATGGTAGATCTGGGTACTAAACCAATGGTAGCGTCCGATGAAGAATGGAAGAAGTTAGATCGGAAGGCAAAGAGCACAATATGATTGTGTGTCTTAGATTCAATATTGCTGAATGTATCAAGGGGAGCTACAACTAAGGCTTTGTGGAACAAGTTAGGGACTTTATACCAACCTAAGTCTCTGGTGAATAAACTGTTCTTGTGGAAAAGGTTGTATAACCTAAGGATGAAAGATGGAGGCTCAGTGACAGAGCATCTAAAAGCATTTAATACTGTGGTAAGTCAGTTATTATATGTTGATATTAAAATTTCAGATGAAGATAAGTGCATCAGTTTGTTGTGTTCTCTACCAGATTCGTGGGATAGTCTGGTTATTACAATAGGTAGCAATACAAATGCCTTGCAGTTCGATGAAATAGTCTCATCCTTGCTGACGGAGGAGATGAGATGGAAAAATATGGAGAGCCATAATGGTTATGCCTTGTCTATACGAGGACGACCCCAGAACAGAAACAAAAAACATTCATCGAGTGGGAGATCTAAATCTCTAGGAAAAACTGTAAAGATGGTGTGCTGGAAATGTGGGAAGGAAGGGCACTACAAAAGAGACTGTAAATCTAAAGCTCCTGATAAAGGAAATGGATTTGATGATGCTCCTTTTGCAGAGGCGAAAACCACCTCAGATGAAGGTAGGGATGTGTACTTGGCTTCTTCAAGTACACATGTAGATCATGAGGCATGGTTGATTGACTCAAGTGCATCCTTTCACTTCACTCCCCATAGAGAGTGGTTCTACGAGTATGAGAAATATGATGGTGGTGATGTCTTCTTGGGGGATGATAGGAAGGCTAGAATCATTGGTCGCAAAAAAGTAAAGTTGAAGTTGCAAGGTGGAAGGGTTAGAACACTTCCGGGTATTCTACATATTCCTACATTAGCGAGAAATCTGATTTATGTAAGCAAGTTGGATGGTGCAGGTGTAAAAATAGTGTTCAAGAAGGATACTCGCAAGATGGTTCAGGGAACACTGGTATTGATGCAAGGAGTTTGGATTGGAACTCTATACAAGCTACAAGGTAGCACTGTTGTTGATGGGTGCAACAGTTCTGTGGTTCCTGAAAGTGGAGTAGAAAATCTAGTGGTATCTGGAGAGAAGACCATGATATGGCATCAAAGGCATTGGAGAGAAGGGCCTTCAAATACTTCATGGTAAAGGTATGGTAGAAGGTATGAGTAATAGCTCTCTAGATTTTGATTTCTGTGAAAATTGTGTATATGGGAAGATGAATCGGGTGAGTTTCCCCTCTTATGGCAAGAGAGCGAAACAGATATTAGATATTGTGCACAGTGATGTGTTTGGACCTGTGAAGGTTCCATCACTGGGTAAGTCTATGTACTACGTTTCATTTATAGATGAATTATCAAGGAATACATGGATATATTTCCTTAAGAATAAATCTGAAGTCTTTGACAATTTTAAAGAATTTAAGGCTCTGGTGGAAAACCAGACAGAGAAGAAGATAAAGGTGCTAAGGACAAATACCGATGGAGAGTTTTGCAGTAAGGAATTTGAATAATTATGTAAGAAGTGTGGTATAGCACAACAAAAGACTACTCCATATACACCTCAACAAAATGGAGTTGCAGAAAGAATGAACAAGACATTGATGGAAAGGGCAAGGAGCATGTTCGCCGGGTTAGGACAAGAATTCTGGGCAGAGGCAGTGGAGATAGCATGTTACTTGGTCAATAGATCACCTTCATCAGCGTTGGAGGATCAAACTCCACAAGAGATATTGACTGGTAAGAAACCCTCTCTTTCACATCTGAGGGTATTTGGATGTGATGCATATGTACATGTTCCAAAGGAGAAACGAACAAAGTTGGATAGTAAATCTAAAAGTGCATCTTTATTGGGTATAAGGATGGTTTAAAGGGTTATAAGCTTTGGAACCCAGTAATAAGGAAGGTTGTGTACAACCGAGATGTAGTGTTCAGAGAGGTGAAAGATGTTATTCAACATGAATTCCAACGAAAGGAACCTGAGAAGATAGAGTTTGATCTAAAGGAGGAAGAATCAGACTCTATAGCAGAGGAGGAATCAGAAGATGAAGAGCCACAAACTCCAGGTATGAGAAGATTAGTTCGAGAAAGAAGGAAGACCAGGATTGGACAGAGCATTGGATATTCATGGCTTTGTTGATGCAAACTGGGCTAGAGATCTGGATCAAAAAATATCTACAAGTGGCAATGTGTTTAACCTATTTGGAGGTGCAGTTAGTTGGATGAGTAAGAAACAATCTGTAGTGGCACTATCAACTACATAGGTAGAATACATGAGAGCCACTCATGCAAGCAAGGAAGTAGTTTGGTTGCAGAGATTGTGTTCAAATATGGGGTTAGTACAGGGAGCTATAAGGATAGACTGTGACAGCCAAAGTGCAATTTTATTGGCAAAGAGCCCTACATATCATTCAAAGAAAAAGCATATTGATGTTTAGTATCAATTTGTGAGGGATATGATAGAAGACAAAAAGGTGTTGCTAGTAAAGGTGGACACTTTGAAGAATACTACAGATGCATTGACAAAATCTGTGAGCTCTAAGAGGTTCTCTTGGTGTAGAGAAACAATGGGCATTGCAGGGCTAGATAAATGACTAAGCTCTCTTGTGGCCCCCTGTGGAAAGAAAACAACAAGTGGGAGAATGTTGGGTTGTGTTATATTCTTTCCATGACTAGCCCATGTAGTTAACTGTGGGGTTAGAAAGGGGGCATAGCCCCCCCTTCGTTGCATCGATTACATTGTTGGGGGAGTCACAGGGGGTTTGAGGGGTGCAGATAACCCCACTCTATGGGGTCGTGCCCTGAAAATTTTTGGTTTTGGACCCTATGTTAGGTTGGGCGAACCTACCTATGGTTTTGTGCATGATTTTCGCACATGGTTTTGGACACGATGTTTTTCAGTCCATGGTATTGGATGCTTCGACATGTATAAATAATATGTATTGTAACATTGAAAGGAACATAATGAAAATTCAATCTGGTAGTCCTGGCTTTGCGATCCAGGGGAAAATCTTTGTGTATATGTGTTTTATGTGTTATGCTCTCACATTGTTTATTTTCTGCATTTTAGAATTTGTATGCAGGTAATTTCTGTATGGAGTTAAAAACTACAGCGGAGGAAAAATCATTTGAATCAATTTCATCGAAATCCCATTCTGACAAAATTTATAGCTCCTGGCAATGGTGCAGAGGCAAGAGAATTTGAATCAGTTTCATCAAAAGCCCATTAGTTCTAATTCCAACGCCTTTTTTAGTCCAAAATTGATCCAGGTCCAAAAGCTATATGATGCACTCCATGGGAATGAACGACTAACCTGGGTTAGAAGCTTGGCTAAGTGGGGGTGGGGGCACATGGGCTACATGCAAGACTTGCATTCCTATAATAAACATTTTGTTTTTTTGTTTGTTTTTTTTTTCCAGAATCACATCATTTTGAGTGTTATTTTTTGAATTGAGAAAGTAAGTATTGACCCACTCAGTCCATATCAATCGGTGAATCCATGGAGGTAGCGATTGTGCGAGATCCTAATAAGTTCCAATTTGAGTTGAGCCCTGAATCTGTTCGTTAGAAAATTTCCATATTAAGGTATCAACTTAGGGGCACCAAGTTTATTAGTTAGAGCAGGGTTGAAATCGTGACAATAATATGCAAGTTATTATAGTGCGTGCCATCCAATACCATACTCTAAGGCACAAAGTGGAATGAATTAGATGATCAAAAGAGTGAGGGGCGCCTACTAGTGTTCATATATGATGTCACATAGATATGTGTAACTTAAATTCACATTTATACCTACCTATTTCATATATTATATCAGCATATCTATGTTCTGGCATTGCCATGTAAGTTTCCATTCCTTGAAAATAAGATAATAACAGTTTCGTAACTTTACAGGCAGCAATGGCATAGTAGACCATTAAGTTCAAAGTGCCCAAGCAAGCCCTTCCAATGAATTACTAAGTGGGCAGAACAAATTGAAACGTAGTTAGTAAATAGAAAGGTTGGTAGCACACACGTTAAGTAAAGGCGAGTCTTAAAAAGGGTAAGAGTCATAAAATGGACTCATGGTAAAGCGGAGCTCGAAAAGTTTTTCACTCACTTAAATTCGATCTCTCCAAATATAAAGTTTACAATGGAACTTGAAGAAAACAAGAGCATTCCGTTTTTAGACGTCCTAATCATCAGAAAAGAAGATGGCTCTTTGGGCCACAAGGTTTTCAGGAAATCAACCCACACAGAGAGTTACCTCCATGCCGATTCCCACCATCACCCTGCGCAAAAGATTGGTGTTCTAAACACGCTGGCCATCAGAGCCCTTCGAATTTCCGACTCAAAGCACCTAGAGGAAGAGAAGAAGCACCTAATCCTAACTTTTAAAAGTATAGGCTACAAGGAGCAGGAAATTAATAAGGCCATAGAGAAAGCTGAAAGGAAGTTGTTGTCCCATGAGCCTAAGGCTCAAGACCAGCCTAACTGTGGTATTGTTTTTCTTCCGTATATCCATGGGGTTACGGACAAAATCGCCAAAGTCCTAAAAAAGAAAAACATTATCACTCATTTCTCTGTCCCAGGTACTATCAGACAAAGTTTGAGGTCCGTTAAAGATGATATCGACAAGCAGCAGCTTAAAGGAGTTTATAAAATAGAGTGTTCCTGTGGAAAATGCTACATTGGTGAAACAGGTCGCTCCCTCCAAACAAGACTCAAAGAACATGGCGCGGATATTAAGAACGAAAGATTGCGTACTTCAGCCCTGGCAGAGCACTCCTTAAAGACAAAACACCATATCTGTCTGGAAAACGCATCAATTATTGCTAGGGAAGAGCAACATCAGAGACTAAAGATCAGAGAAGCGCTTGAAATCATCAAACATCCTCATAATCTGAACAGAGATAATGGCGTGGAGATTAGCGGGAGTTGGCTTTCCTTGATCAAGGAAATAAAAGGCGCAAGAACTTCCCCTGGTAATAGGTAAAGGCCTCAAGCAGGTAAGTTATCCCTCTCCTTTCTTATGTCTCTTGTCTTTGTTTTCATTTAGATCTAGGTATAGGATTTTGGTAAAATTCTAGAATATTCTAACCCTAGATATTTTCTTCCCTGGGTATAGAATTAAATTAATTTCATAATAAAATTAATATTATATACTTAAACAAATGAAAAATATATTTAATATTAATAATATAAGTAGTATGATTAGTTTTATAATTAATAATATGATTAATATAATTAAATATTAATTAATTAATATATTAATTAATAATATATAATTAATATAATTAATAATAATTAGTATTAATAATATATTAATAATATTAATTAATATATTTAGGATTAATAATATATTCAATAACAATAAATAATTAATAATAATTAATTAATAACAATAATTAATATTATTATTAATATAATTATTATTAAATAATTAATATAATAATAATAATAATCAATTTAATTCATTAATTTAATATATAAATATATAATAATTAATTAGTATTATTAATAATTTAATTAAATTATTTAGAAATTATTTCTTATTAAGATTAATATTAATTTCAAATAAAAAAAAAACATATTAATATTATATAAAAATTTAAAATAAAAATAAAAATTAATTAAAATAAATAAAAATAATAAAAATTATTAATTCAGCCGACATGTTTGTTATTCCTAAATGTTTCATCCTCATCACTATTTATTACTTCTCCGCTACTTTTCTGTCATCATCATTCTCTCATCCTGAAGATGGATCCCACTTGGGATTTGAAACGTTGGTTCAAAAATGATAAAACTATGGATTCTCCGGTCAATTATTCAAAAAAGTACTAGCAATCAATGTTGAACCCACACCTTTCTATGCCCCACTACTTGTTTCCCATTGGCTGGTATTCTTGCAACTATAGAAGGCTCATTGTATGCATAGTTGGAAAGAAAATTCCATGTCTCTACAACTAATTATCATGTGTTTACATAAATTCTAAATCATGGCTATAAAGAATCCCTCTTTGATTTGAATATGAAGATAATCATAAAGATTTTGACTACAAAGAGACCGAAGCTCGACATAATGGTTATTAAAATCCCCCTTTCACTCGAATCGATAAACCATTCTCGAAGCTCATCACTTTCTCAAGGCGGGAAGATGCAAGGCTTTCTCCTCGCACATCAGGCACACCACGCCTCAAGCCTCGCACATCGGTCACACCACAAATCAAATTATTTCATTTTCATGAGAAATTATTAGTCACGACATGCACTTAAGTGTCATATGGCATTCTCAGAAGTAGATTTTAATATGCGCATGTGGAAAATGATGAGCAAAGGTGGAATCTGATGTGAAAATTCATTCATTATTAAGATGGTCACGAAGGTTTTGACTACATATTAAAATTGAAAATAAAGTCTAATTATTGTTGAAAGCAAAGTCTAATTATTGTTAATTATTATTAGAGTAATTATATAAATTAAGTTATAAATATCTAAATTTTCATTATTATACTTGTTGGTACTCTAGAAAATGCAGAGAAAGGGTAGATTGAAGGCATTATTTGCTATTGCAAATATGTTGTTGAAAATCAAGTTCAGTAATGTAGTCTTTATGTGTTGGTTTCTACATCCATTATCTTCTCTTGAAAACTGTGCAGAACAAATATTGAGACTGATCATACTCAAAAATCAAACAAGATAAATTTTTGCTAATATTTGCAGATGGAAATGTTGGTATGAAAGATGGAATGTGTACAAATCATGCACAATCACCAGCCTTAAATACAACAAGCAGATCACTATTTCTGGAAAATTACTTTGGCAATAACCCAAATTTACGTGAAGCTTAGAAGGACAATTTTGCTCAATTGTCCAGCATGTTAATTGTGTGTTATGAGGCTTCTGGTAAAATATATGCTAACTTTCTCTCTGTAGAGTTCTATAAGGTCTGTACGTAGTTGATTAAGCTCTAGCTATCATGAAAATAATTAAATTTATGCTTATCCTTCAGGCTTCAATACTCTTGGGTTAGGTCTCAAAGATCACCAGTAACTAACATTTTCAAAGCACTGTTACTTCCTGCAGAGAAGTAATGGCGGGGGTGCATCAGAACCTATAGACAAACTTCATAGCGAACTTATTGTGCGTGTGAGGCTACTGCTAGGTCCACTAAAGCACGAGTTTTCCTTTTTGCATATGATAAAAGTCGAATTTATTTTTTGTTGTTTCTCTTCTATTGATAAATTGAAACATGTATAGAGAATATAGATTGTGCATTTGGGTTACATAGAAACATGACATATGTGAAATGTGCTTTCAAATAGGCAAGGACTACCATTGCCTCTAATCCTTGTTAATATATAATGTCTTATGATTATTGTATTAGTATGAATTTGTGATTATTGTATTAGTATGAATTTGTGATTATTGTATTAGGATCAATCTAGATTATGTGAGAGTTCTTCTCTCAAATCTAAAGAGTTATTATATGAGAATTATTTTCTCAAATCAAAAGAGTTATTACGTGACATATCAACATTAATATTTTTGAGCTATGTGTTACGTATGTATATTTGATATATATTGTCTAATTATATGTTATTTGTGTTTGTTTTATTGTGTTCTACGCTCACACATTTCCTATTATGTGATTTCAAGGTGATCACCTTTTAGGAATGCATTCCATTATTAGAATTATATCATTTTTAAGGAACCTTCAAATTTATTGAGACTTGAAATGTTGGAAATAAGAAATTCTTGATTATTGTTACTAATTTTTTCTAGTAATATAAGCATGAAAATATCAATCATAAACTCCTTACAAGTTAGGGTTTCAAGCTAGTCCTAAGATCTTATTGAAACTAGTACAAATTTTTTTAACATGTTGTAATGGCTACAACCACCCTCCAAAATTTTGGCTCGCATGTAAATTTTGAAGCCTACCCTGAATCCTGTGATCAATCGTTCCTTGGTCACTTATTGGTAAGTTGATGATTTCAAGCCCCCTCCTTGATCTTAAGATTTTTTCACATTCTCATCTTTATGTAGCATGTGTCGTCTTTTGACATGAGGATTACCATTTTTCATGCAAATGGAAATTTGTCCTGCTTCAAGGGTAATATTTGTGCGTATAAGTTGTTCTCATTACATAGCCATGTTTCATACTCACTTCACGCACTCTTACCATGAAGGTTGTTGCATCAAGAAGAGTATGTTTTCTATGTTCTGGATTATCTATGTTGTATCATTAAGTGTTCAGGTGGGTGATAATAGTCAAGTTCTATCATTGTTTACATCAATTTCACTGATCCCACACCTAGCCAGTTTCTCAAGCAACCTAGCCTCATCCAGATTTCCAAAACTGCACATTTCGTTTCTGTAACCCTTAAGCATTTTCCCTTACCTGTTGGAACTGCGCAATGCACAGAGACCCAAACCTCCCACTGTCTCCAGAAACTGCGCAGTATTGTCCCTTAGCTACCCAGTCTGTCTTGCACCCTAAAACTGCGCAGAGGTGTCCTAGCAGGACCCCATCCCATAGTAGTGTCTTGCATTCAAAAACTGCATAGTGTTTTCCTCAATTGTCTAGTCTACCTTGCATCCAGAAACTGTGTAGAGGTGTCCTCCCAGGACATCATCCTGGTAGCAGTCACTGCCCGCTAAAGCTACGTAGATTTATCTCTTAGTGACCACAAGGAAAGATGATATGCTATATGACTCCCAAGGAGTTTAGGAGAAAGACCAAGGAACCGAGTTATGATAAAAGATTGGGACCGAATGAAAACTTTTTTGGATGCATAACCATCTAGAGGGTATGTATGAAAAGTAAAGTATATCTTTTGGAATACATATCTTAGTGTAGCTTGAAGTACTGATATCATTCTGTCTTCAATGATATGCATGAAAGTCATTCCATGTGTGTCCTCTATGTGTCTTCCTCTGTGTCGCTTGTTCGACCAATAATTGTCTTTTAGCATATGGATTTCTTTGTCATGCTTGTGGTCTTGTTCTGGAAATTTTGAAGGTTAGTCTTTGTGTTCATGGTTGTCTTCGCTCTGTGAACATCATTCGTACTCACGCACAAATTTGTAAGCATTGTCGCACAAGTGTTGTCACAGTCGTTTGAAGGTTTATTTCAAGTGTTGCACTTGTCGCCCTCAACCTTAAAGAAATTCTCACTGAGCACATGTTTATCTTGTTGGTTTGTGGTATCCTGTTGTCGAGTCATGCTTAGTGTCTGATCAACAATGTCACGTCGACACAAGTTCACTTTCTCTTGTACTTAGCCTTTTTTCCAAAAAATCTGTCGAACATACAAGCCCCTTCAACCAGAACCTGACTAAGTTGCACTGCACAGTCTCAACTCTTAGTGACCCCACTCTGCTGCACAGAATTGTGTAGTGTTTGAGGTTTTCCTTCAGGGAAGCTGCACTGCGCAATCCTGGAAGTGAGCAAGCTAAATGTCTCCCAGAATTGTGCAGAAGTTGTCTCCAAGCCTGATCCACTCTGCTCTTCTCACAACATCAATTATCAATCTCCCTCTGGTCTATCAGAAATCTGCACTGCACTGTGACTCGGGGCTGCTCTCCTCTCCAAAATTACGTAGAAATACCCAACTTCCTGCTTTGCACCGCCTACAGAAATTGTGTAGTCATGCTGAGTCAAGCCTCATGCTAGCTTTCTCAGCAATGTTTGTGAAAATTGCGCAAATCTGGCTGGTACACTTGCTATTGCCCCGCTCTGCATAGTTTCTAGAAACTGCGTAACAATTGCCTATCCTGCACTACCTCTCGAAAATCCACAGTTATGACTAGTAGCTCCCCGTAGCTTGACAAGCCCTGATCTAGAAAATTGCTCAAAATTTCTTGCCAATGTCCCTTGTTGCTCAACTCTGTCTCCCTCAGAGAATTTGTGCATATTCTCAGTCGAACCCCAAGTGACCTGCTCAATCCTCACCCTGCAAATTGTGCAGAACTATCCAAAAGTTCCCTAAGACACCCTGCCTTGTCTTCCTCCTAGGAATTTTGTAGTTCTATCCATCTGGGTTCCACCTTGTAGCTATCACTATTTTCCCTGATTGCATAGTTTTTCCTCCCAGTGAACTATGCGCATTTTTTCCTGACAATACTCTAAAGCCTCGCATCCTAGTCTAAGTTGTGCTCTGCGCAGTTTTAGTGTCTTGTTCTCCCTCCCAGTCACCTAGATCTCAAGTCGAAAACAATTCATCATGCTAGATTAAGATATTTTTGGATTTGATTTCATCCTGTCATGAGTGAATTAGTCCAAGTATTGAACCCAGATGCCCTGATACTACTCTATGATGTACTTGACCCCTTCATTTTACCTTGGAGGAATGTGGTAAAATATTTTTATATGTACTTCCATTCCCTTGATTATATATCACATTTTTTTTCATTTATATATATATATTATATATATAATATATGCAGCTCTGGGACCTCTCGATGCCCCGACTCCCAACGCTTCGCTTCCCCACATAAACAATCTGCTCAACTGACATGTCACATCTTCGAGACCTCTTGAATCCCAGACTTCCATTGCTCGGAATCCCTCTGGAAAAAATCTACCCAGCTATCGCATCACATCTCTGGGACCCTCATGGTGCTTCAAGTTTCCGATTTAAGACCCCCCCTAGAACCCGACCTATAATTAACAGTCCACCAACTAATTGAGAATGACCACATCATCTCTTGATGCCATCCGTCATGGGTCCTCATGGCCCCACCACCCTAATAACTCCATCTGATTGCTTCCAGGTGATGGCCCTAGGAACAGAGGGCTTTCGTCAACCCCCATTCCGTCAACTAATAGTCTAGGCTTTTCCATGGGACATTCCTTCCTTACAGGATCTCTGACCTTCGGGGTCTAACCATTTCCTGAGTGACATCACTCTGACGTCAACCATGCCTCATGCCATCCTCAGAAGGTTTCACGTGTCATGCATAAGGGGCTCGCTGGGGCACCCGAGATGCCCAACTACTAACCACATGTCCTCAAGACTTAGTGCCAATGTTGTCTTCATACGAGGGTAAAAAATCCTTTGGTATTTTGGATTCGTATTGGGTCCCCATTTAGTGATTGGACCTTCGAACCCGAAACCCAATAAAATGTATTTTAGGTAGCTTCATAAGGTTCCAATCTTCTGGGCTTCTGGGGTGGCCCCTTTACGACAACCTTCCCTCACCTAATGGTCCTGGTAATGGAAAAACTTTTTTCACCGCCACTTAACAAAACCCCAACGCTCTTTTGTCACTAAGTCCCAGGCTCTTAATTTAAATCGCCTTATAGCTTCCCACTCTATGACCTTTTTCCCTATCGTTCTGACCAATATCATGAACGTAATCTTGCTCCACCAATTAGAAATCCCCTTTGACTAGGATTTTGACAGTTATGAGGATAAAATTAGCCCAATTCTTCTTTAAGTTCAAGGCCTCCTTCCTCTAAGCCAAAACAATACCTTCCTACTCTTTCCTATCATGAATCAGTCAAATGCTTTTGACTCTGCATTGAGATATGCCTTAGATGGAGAACTTAAAAGCCTTCCCAGCTACGAGCTCTACCATTATTCAGGCTTCTCCAAACTAGCTTTGCACGCTATAACTTTTCCTCGGGAGTCTAGTAGACCTCCATATGCAATTTACGGGCTCACTACGATACTCTTCGTTTCCAAGGGTGATTTATGACATTATCCCTCTCGAACTTAAGTGATTGGTTCTCCAGTAAGTTCCTGACCCACGAGTAATCCCATCCCACGAGGAGGGAATTTCACCATGGGAGGCATAGGTGCTCTTGCGTGGATTACCTACCATGAACTTGGTGTAGACTCTGGGGAGGTTCCAACCTCGCCTACCACACGCTAACGGTGACAGACCTTGCGTCGAGCCTGCAAACAACTCCATGACAACATGTAGAGCCATCAAGTGTCTCGATCGTCACTTTATGACACCCATAATAGATATACAACCTGTTGAAAATTAAAATTTGAAGGCTATTAAGGTAAAGTTGGTGGCTCAACTGATACTAGGGAAAAACTCCCTTCGACGTTAAGGTCATGCTCATCGAGAAATATAACCTGTAACGTGACCATAGATGACTCACAAGCAAATACAAATCATGCTATGTAGAAGGGGTCTTATGTAATCTTATATTAATAAAAGGATCTAAGAACCCACCATTCTTCAAGCATTAATCCAAGATTTAATGGGTCAGTGTTATATTATGACTTGGTCTTCGTTAACATGTGATTATTATGTTTTTATGTGCCAAATATTTCATGCCTATCATTAGCAACTATTAGACATATTTCACTTTTGGCTTCCTTACACGTTCATGCATATATTTATTTCATACACATACATGGATACAAATCGTTTAACATATCCCATAAGGAATGTAACACATATGCAAGAAGTTTCATCAACACATTGTAGTCCCTAAGTTCAAACCATTATCCATAACACAATAACATCACTCATCATACATTAAATAGAATATACAATTACTTGTCTTGGAATATGCAAGGAAATTGAGTTTGGAGCAAGGAATCTCCACCCAACCATAAACAGTTGCAACCACACTTTCTTGCAGCTTTCACCCCCGAGCTAGATTCTAGATTTTGGGGGGAGTGCTTGCTTTAGGGACTAACACACCAATATTCCACTGATTTCGGGACTCAAGACGACTTCTTTTCTCAATCCCACCAATTGGAAGCTTCTTACCTAGTCAACATCGAGATTCCAGAGGTGCCCAACCTCACCCCGAGCTGCTCACACAGTGATTCACCCCCTTCTAGGGAGTCCAAAATCCACTGTTCCATCCGGGTATTAACCATTGGACTTCATTCTGGTCTTCCTCAACTTCTACTTCAAGATGGCCTCTACCCAAGTTGTTACATGGCTTCATAGTTTTCTATCTCAACCCACATCCTCTAGAGGACCCAAGCTATTACAGGGCTCGAGAAATTTTATACCAACCCACAACCTCCAAGGACCCAAGCTGTTTGTTATGTAAAAAATAATAATCCATAACATTCCAATGTACCAACATTCCAGGCTACTATGAATGAGTAATTTTGTCCATATCTAAGGAAGTTTGTGTTAGTGTTCTTTGATGAAATTTTAATTTACAATAAAACTTGGAAGGATCACATACAACATTTAGAGGAAGTTCTTACTGTGTTGGACGAGCATCAATTCTATGCCAAGAATTCCAAATGCACTTTTGGGAAGGTAGAAGTTGAATATCTCAGACATATAATATCCAAGGAAGGAGTTAAAGAAGATCCTAACAAAATCAAGGCTATAAGGAAATGGCCCAAACCACTTAATATCTCCAAGCTAAGAGGATTCTTAGGGTTGACCAGGTATTATTGAAGATTTATTAAAAACAACGCCCATATAACCGCAACCCTATCAAAATTTCTAAAGAAGAACTCATTTTGATGGAATGACGAAGCATAAATTTCTAAAGAAGAACTCATTTTGATGACTTGAAGGAAGTTATGTCTAATGTTCCTATATTGGCAAGTCCAAACTTCTCAAAACCATTTGTAATTTAATGTCATGCTTCAAGTTTTGGCATAGGAGCAATACTAATGTAGGATGGTCACCCAGTCGTGTTTGAATGCAAGGAGCTTAATAAGAAATAACATCTCAAGTCTACATACAATAAGGAAATTCTTGATATTATGCACGCATTAGCCAAATGGAGACAATATCTCTTGGGAAGTAAGTTCTTAATACGAATAGATCATAATAATCTTTAGCATCTCTAGCAGAAAATTCTATCTACAAAACAAAAAAAATGGATAGAAAAAATCACTACCTTTGACATGGATATATCACACAATAAAGGGAAAGATAACATAGTAGTTGATGCCTTGTCGAGGAAACATGAATAACCATCGTTACTTGCAGTGTTAGTGGTTATTCCCAAATGGCTTAATGAGTTTCGAAGTGAATATGCAAAAGATCCAGAAACAAGTGCCATAATCAATAATCTTCCTCAAAATTCAAAATTTGAATGGAAAAACGATATTCTATGGTACAAGGGAAGAATTTATATGAATGCAGATTCCAAATTTAAAGCCAAGGTTCTCAAAGGTTCACATGATTCATTGTCAGCTAGACATGTAGGATACTTTAAAACCTATTATAATGCACACAAATCATTCTTTTGGAAGTGAATGAGAAATGATATTAAAAAATATGTAGCCGGATGCGATAAATTCCAGAGGAATAAAAATGAAAATATTATGACACCCAAACTACTTCATCCCTTAAACATCCCAAATAAAAAATGGGAGGAAATATCAGTGGACTTTATTAAAGGTTTACCCGTGTTTGATGGTAAGGATAAAATTCTTGTAGCAGTCGATAAACTCACCAAGTATGCTCAATTTATTGCATTGAGGAAATCAAACTCAACAAAAAAAATCGTTGAGACATTTTGCAAAAATGTTTACAAATTACATGGATTTCCCAAGGTCATTGTGAGAGATAGAGATGCCACATTTAAGGGTAATTTTTGGAAGGAATTCTTCAAACATATAGGAACCTACTTCAACATGAGTTCATCTTAGCATCCTCAAATGGATGGCCAAACAGAGATTGTCAATAATTTTTTAGAACCCTACTTACATTATTACGCCAAAGACAAATAAAATAAGTGGGTTTAGTGGTTACATCTCACTTAATGGTGGTACAATTCTACTTTCCACACATCAGCAAAAATGACACCATTTCAAGCTCTATACGGTTATGAACCTCCAAAATGGAAGGACTTTTCTATCATCGAGACAAAGCTTCTAGCTGTTAAAAACCATTTAGAAGAAACCCAAAAAGTCGTCTAAACTCTAAAAGAAAATTTAAATAATGCAAGGAATCGTATGAAGCAGCAAGCTAACCGAAATAGAACCGAGAGAGAATTTGAAGTTGGAGATTGGGTATTTGTTAAGCTCTATCCTTACAAGCAATTGTCCTTAAAACAAAAGGGAAAAAACAAATTAGCACAAAGGTTTTATGGACCCTACCAAATCAACAAAATAATTAGCGAAGTAACGTACAGTTTAAGCCTTCCCGATAAAAGTCTTGTTCACAACATTTTCCATGTATCATGCCTTAAGAGGGCACTTGGTGAACATCAACCAGCGCAGACAACACTTCCGAATTTAGATTACAAAGGAAGGATTATTCTAGAGCCATAAGGTATCATCTCCAACGGGGATAAGATGCTGTGATCACGAATAATCAAAGAATACCTGATCAAGTGGATGGACTTACCAGAAGAAGAAGCTTCTTGGGAGATAGAAGCATTTCATCAAAAGCACCCATTGTTACGTATACTTTGAGGACAAAGCATCCTTTCAAGGGAGAGTCAATGTTATGTAAAAAATAATAATTCATAACTACTAATTAATTAGGCAAAAGTGCATGATCTTTCACCAAGAGACACCTAGGGTTGTATTTAAGCCAGGGTCTCTCTCACAATAAATCATCAAGTTATTAATAAAATATATACAAATTTATGCCTAATGCCGCATTTTCCTGCACCACTCTTACAGGGCTCCAGAGATGTTTGTCTCAAACCACAACCTCCGGGGACCCAAGTTGTTACAGGGTTCTAGGGATTTTATCTCAACCCACAACGTCTAGGGACTACAAGATGTTATAGGGATCTAAAGACTAGAAACTCAACCCATAGCCTCTAGGGATCAAGATTCAATCGCCTTCTCTTCTCTTCCCTCCTCTCCAATGTTTCTTGTGTTGAGTATCTATTATATTCTTTCCACGATTAGAAATAGGCAATGTATGTTGTGTCGGGGGGTCATAGGGGGGGGGGAGGAAGCACCCCCTATCGGGGGGTTTGCAGGGGTGTAGTAGCCTTCCTACACGGGGTCCAGGGAAGTGCCCCAAGAATAATTTTTTATGTGGACCCAAGGAGGGCAGACCCAAAGATGGTGAGTGGACCTACCCATGGTTTTGGGCATGATGGTTTTTTGCCCATGGTATTTTGTAGATCTCATTAAGAGAACTATGGTTATGTTCTAATCTAGGGTTAATGGATTGGGGTTTATGAATGCTTCAACATGTATATATATATGTATTGTAACATTGAAAGGAGTATAATGAAAAATCAATCTGGTAGTCCCAATTTTGGGATCCAGGGGAAAATCTATGTGTATATTTGTTTTTTGTTCTCTCCAGTATTTATTTTTCTATTTGAAGAATCCATTTGTAGGTAATTTATGTACAGGGTTAAAGCCTACATCCTACAGAGAGCTCGTGTTGCACTCTTTTTTTTTCTCTCCCTTTTTTTCTATTCCACGCTCAACCTTTTTCTTGTTTTCTTCCTCAGTTGCCCTTTATTGTCCTGTCCTTCTTGGCTTATAGCACATCATCCCTTCATAAATTATTGTCCTTTCTTTCTTGTTATTACTTCCCAAGCGACATGGGTCTGCATATCTCTTTTTTCCACTTATTTATTTTCATGAGCCCTTTTCTTCATTCCTGCACTAGCCATTCTTTAATGTCATTCCTGTGTTTCAGGTTTCTCCCTTGCATAAGAAACCATCACGTCCCAAACAAGAGACTCCCTTTCCAGCTCTGGAATATTTTTCCATTGACTCAATCCAAATTTTTATTTCAATTCATCGTACAATATTTACAATGTGTTTATGATTCCATTTGCATGGGAACTTCAGGTGGGGTTGTCACACATTGGGAATATTTGCATCAGTAGACGGGGACATGTACTTCCTGGGGAAGATGAAGAGTATGTCCCGGGGGACAATAATGCAGCAATTAACATGGAATGGTTGCCAGTTTAACATGATTTCTATAATGTTAATTGAATTACATGAGGGACCAAGATATGGTGGGACCCTCAATTAGTCTTAGCTGGTAGAAGACATGTATGCCGAGCGAGGCTATGGGATTCCACATAAACTCATGACGCGAAAAATATGCTAACATGGCATGCTAACAATGTGACAGGTGTCTGGCAGAAATGGTCCATTTGGAGGGCCAAGTGATTGATTTCTAGGTGACACGTGGAAGTTGTTAAGTGGTGCCACCTAGCATAGGGAATCTATATGGGATTGGCGAGGGAGTTGATGTGGCGTGGAGCTATTCCACAACAAATTGTGGGTCCCTAAAGGGGTTGTTCGTTTCACTTTGTGGTTGAGGCATGCATGATGGATTCTATAGATATGGCAGAAACCATAGAATGGAGATTAATCCCAACACTTGACGTAAAAATGTTCGTAGTGCGTGGAAGTATGGGAGTGGAACGATCTCTGTAGTTGAGTGTGGTGTAGTGGCATGGGAGCGTTGTGGTGCTATGATGTCTTTGGCTCCATGATGGACCTCTCGTGAGGTGGAAGTGCCATGTGGCAGGTGTCTTGTTGATGTGGCAAGGGACCAAGAGGTTCAACTTCAAAAGACCATATTGTTTTGATCTAGGAGTCAGATCTGGGTAAATTTTATATTTTTGGAAAGCTCTTAATTATGAGATGGGCGCAATGGTGTTGTCTAAAGTTGATCCCACCTAATTTGGGAAGAGAGGAAATTTTGTAACCCCATTTACGTGAGGAAACTATGGAGGTTGGGTTAGATTAAAGTAACACCAGCCACTAGGCTTGGGGAATTCAAGGGGGTAGGAGGGAGTGCTACACCCTCCCCCTCAATGGATTCATAGTTACCAAGAATATCTAAGGCCAAGAATTGGATTTCATGATTAACATGAAAATTGTCATTCTCCACACACTTAAGGATGTTCTCACCTTGGCTCAAAATAGGATGAAGTAATAGGTATATCATGATTGATATTTACATTCTTTTATAAAAGGGGATTCAATATTTCTTCATATCGATCCCTATAAGCATACCTCTCTCAAATCAAAAGGCCACTAGAAGCTTGTGTTAAGGTTCTATGGACCCTATTATCTCCTCAAACACATTGAACAAGGTGCTTATAAATTGGCTCTTTATGCCCATGCCAAGATCCAGTTAGTCTTCCATGTGTCTTTTTTGAAGAAGGTTGTGGGAAAAAGTTGTTGAGTTCAAAGTAGCCTTCTAGAACTTGATGAAGAAGCGTCTAGTTGTTTACAATCAACAATAGTATTTTCCACAAGACAAAGTCATCTATCTCAATGCATTGTTTGGAAAGTATTGGTCATTGGAAGGACATATAGCTTGAAGATACCACTTGGGAACCAACAACAATTTTACAATAGTTGTCAGACCTTTGATTTTGAGGTCAACATCACTTTTGAGAGGGAGGGAATATTAAGGTCCAACCCTAACCTCCCTACCTTTTAAATTTGACTATCTAAACATTTCAGTGAATATTTATACCAAGATAAATGTAAGATTTAGTCCCTACATTTTCTAAAAAATACCTTATTTAATGATTTATGTCTATATTTATTGGTTGTACTTTTATTTATGAGTTAGTTATAAATAGTAAAGAATTTTTACAAAAATGTTAATAGAAGTTTTCCTTTATAGTGTACCTTGTTTTATTTTATAATTGTATTTATATTAAAAATGTGTCTTTGATTTCTTTCTTGATATTATTATTTTGAATTTTAAAAGAAAATCATTAATTTCTTATTTAACAAAATTCATAATTTATAATTTTTGTAAACGTAAAATCAAGATGTTATTAATTTATGTGATCATAAATTAAATGAGTATAAAATTATTGAAACTATCATAAACCTTTTGTAAATTAACAAATAATAATGAATATCAAATTTGAACACTATCAAGATGCCTGAATAAAATTTAAAATTACAAAAAAAACACTTAAGTGTATCTAAATATATCAAATAATAATTTTCGCATGGTTTTGTGCACCTATGGTTTTGTGCATGATTTTCGCACATGGTTTTGGACGCGATGGTTTTCGGTCCATGGTATTGGATGCTTCGACATGTATAAATAATATGTATTGTAACATTGAAAGGAACATAATGAAAAATCAATCTGGTAGTCCTTGTTTTGGGATCTAGGGGAAAATCTCTATGTATATGTGTTTTATGTGTTATGCTCTCACATTGTTTATTTTTTGTGTTTTAGAATTTGTATGCAGGTAATTTTTGTACAGGGTTAAAAACTATAGCAGAGGCAAAATCATTTGAATTAGTTTCATCGAAAGCCCATTCTGACAAAAGTTATAGCTCCTAGCAATGGTGCAGAGGCAAAAGAATTTGAATCAGTTTCATCAAAACCCTGTTAATTCCAATTCCAACGCCTTTTCTAGTCCAAAATTGATCCAGGTCCAAAAGCTATATGATGCACTCCATGGGAATGAACGACTAACCTGGGTTAGAAGCTTGGCTAAGTAGGGGTGGGGCACATGGGCTACATGCAAGACTTGCATTCCTATCATACACATTTTGTTTTTTTTTTTTGCTTTCCAAAATCACATCATTTTGAGTGTTATTTTTTGAATTGAGAAAGTAAGTATTGACCCACTCAGTCCATATCGATCAATGAATCTATGGAGGTAGCGACCGTGCGAGATCCTAATCAGTTCCAATTTGGGTTGAGCCCTGAATCTGTTCATTAGAAAATTTCCATATTAAGGTATCAACTTAGGGGCACCAAGTTTATTAGTCAGAGCGGGGTTGAAATCGTGACAATAATATGCAAGTTATTAAAGTGCGTTCCATCCAATACCATACTCTAAGGCACAAAGTGGAATGAATTAGATGATCAAAAGAGTGAGGGGCGCCTACTAGTGTTCGTATATGATGTCACATAGATATGTGTAACTTAAATTCACATTTATACCTACCTATTTCATATATTATATCAACATATCTACGTTCTACGTTTTGGCATTGCCATGTAAGTTTCCATTCCTTTTTTTTTTCAGAAAACGAAAAATCAATATATTATAAACTGAAAGTTATAGATCAGCTTCAGGAAGAAGCGATATTACATGATTTGAAAAAAGAACATGATAAAACCCAGGCCCGGATGGAGGAGAAACGAATGCCTGTATAAGAAACTGGAAACAGATTTGCAAAAGATCCTGTGAAAACCAGCATACATGCACTGTCAAAAACAGGCATAGACGAGGCGGTCCAGATGATGAAAAAACAAAAGGCAGAGATGAGGCAGAAAGACAGATGACATAATCCTGCATCCGCATAAACCATGGATCTGGGGAAGCATAGACATCATAATTTTCTTGCAGATGGATGCATCGATATCATAACTCTCTTGCAGAAAGCGGAAAGGTCTTCCATGCCACGGAACCTGGAAGTTGAGAACAAAGATCGTGGGCCATGAAAGATTAACTGCAGGCAAAGAAAAGAGAGAGAGGCCTGTTGGAAAAACCGGGGCTCCCTCTTGAGCCCACCAAAAAAACAGCAAGATCCGCGAGGCAGAACAAGAAATGGAAGATGCTCTGTCCAGGATCTTCGAACTTTTATCTGCTATAAGCATAAAGGAGGCATAAAAACGAAACAGAAAACCCCGATTTTTAACAGGATTTGTGGAGAAAATAGCAGGTGGATAGAAACATTGAGAAAAAACAAACATGAAGAACGGAGAAAACCATAGACTCAGGAATGTAAAGAGACATGTAACGAGGGCAGAATTGGATCAGGGTACATAACGAAGACGACATGAAGACATGTGAAACAGAGAGATGTACCTACAGCAAGGAGAAAGATAGAGAAACGAACAGCAAAAGGAAAATTTTTAGACAGGAGAACTGCCAAGAACAGGCAGAGAGGAAGATGGAAGAAACAGAGAGCTGCTCGATCCTGGGAACCCGAAGTATACCAGAAGAAAAAGAAGCGTTGACATGACAGATGATAGAGCAGGAGGCTCAGAGGTAGGAGGCTTTAATAAAACTGAGAAGAGCGGACACCGGCCTGTTTGTGTCTTGGAAGATGGAGGAGTTCCTCCATTTCCAAATGAGCCAACAGGAATGAGTGAAGAGGGATCTCCGTATGTCAGACTGGCCACTCCACCAGAAAATTGCTTCCTGTACAGAAGAGAAAGAAATAAGAGGGAAGTTGAAAGAGAGGGAGAGATCATGCCAAATGGTCGAGGAGATTTGGCAAGTGAAGAAGAGGTGAAAATTCGATTCAGTGGCCATGAGGCATAAAGGGCAGCGCCCCGGCCCCAACCATCCTTTCCTCTGGAGCACATCCCAGGTAAGATTTTTGTTGCTGAAGACGAGCCAAAGAAAAAGGACCATTTTGAGAGGGCAGGAGACTTTCCAGAGGGACATCGGGAAGATAATGGGGGGGAGGGAAGGGGATGGAGAGATTGCAGCATAAATATTTTTGACAGAGATGGGGAGGGGGGTGTTCGGGAGGGCCCATACCAGCGCATCCTTTGGAGCAGCACGGTGGATGGGCCTGTTTGAGAGGCCTTGTTCAAAGGAGGTCCAGAGAGGGGAGAGGGGGGGCGGGAGGTGAAGATCAGAGGCAGATTTCCAAGCAGGGGAAAGATTTGACCAGGAGATGATTAACTTGTCCCAAGTGAAGGTTCCTTTATTTTGGAGATAGATGGTCAGGGAGGGAGGAAAGGAAGATGGACCATTTAGAATGCTGTCGATGCTAATGAGAATGCTGGTCCCTGTGTGGATTTTCCATCTCAGATTTTCCATGAAGAAGTGTTGGAGCTTTCTGAAGCCCAACCAGATAGCAGATCCATACTTTATTCCCAAAGTATTCCTTCTATACCAGAAAATGATGTCTTTTCCTTTGAGGTATTTTCTGTTGATGAGGAGACTCCATGGGCCACTCCCGAAGATCCCCCTGTGTAGTGATTTGTAGATGAGGGCCCTCCCAAAGATTTTTAGATTTAGAAGTCCCCAGCCACCATCTTTCCTGGGTTTTGATAGATCCTCCATCCTGACAAGGTGGATTTTTGATTGAAAGGAGTGGCCACCCCATAAAAAGTTTGCTGCAAGTGAGCTCATTTTATTAGTTGTGGATGAAGGAAGAAGGTAAAGGTGGGCCCAATAGACCGCAAGCTGAGACAGCACTGATTGCACTAGGATGAATCTGCCAGCCAGGGAGAGGAATCTCCATTCCCAACCCGAGATCCTATAGTAGAAGCGGTCAATGAGCCATGACCAATCCTGTTTTCTGTAGTTCTTTGCCTTTAGATTGAAGCCAAGGTATTTAATGCCATTATCGATTGACTCCTGGGAGCAGCCAAGCAGAGATGCAGTCCAGGAAATGAGATCTTCATTCACGTTGTTGTGGAACAGCTTTGATTTATCCCCATTAATGAGAATGCCAGAGGCTGATTGGAATTTCATTAGAATGTTGTGAATACATGTCCATGATTTTTTGCACAGCATGGCAAAAATGAGAATATCATCTACAAACAGGTTGTGGGAGAGGTGGATGTCCTTGCAGATTTTAATCGGCCTGATTTCCTTTTCCTGGACCGCCTTATTTATTTGCAGGCTGAGAGAGTTCATGACAAGGATGAAGAGCAGAGGGGAGAGGGGGCATCCCTGACGCAGCCCTCTCTCCGCTTTGAAGAAGGGGGAAGGAATTCCATTAATGATCACTGAGAAATGCACGTTTTCCACACACGCCATTACCCATTCGATTCCTTTAGATCTTAGGCCGATTTTTGCCAGCAAGATGCGTAGGAAGCCCCAGTCCACGCAATCAAATGCTTTTTTGAGGTCGATTTTGTAAATTGCCGCTTCAGTCTTGTTTTTCGCCATAGAGTAAAGGCACTCTTGAGTCATAGCCACAGCGTCCCAGATGTTCCTATCTTTCAGGAAAGCGTGCTGGTTCCAGGAGATAAATTGGTTCAAAACAGGCTTTAATCTATCCGCGATAATTTTGGAAATAATTTTATAAAGAGTGTTGCATAATGAAATAGGGCGGAAATCGTGGAGGGAGGCGGATTCTTTTTTCTTAGGAATCAGAGCGATGAACGTGGAAGAAAGAGAGCTGTGGATATTGCCCGACATATGGGAAGCCTCAACCGTGCGCAGGAGGTCCCCTTTGAACAGGTCATAGAAGTGGATGAAAAATTCAATCGGCCAACCGTCCGCCCCCAAGCTTCTGTCCTTGTTGGAAGCTTTCATTGCAGAGAGAAGCTCGTCCTCGGTGACGGGTTTTATGAAGTCTTCATATGCCTGGGGATCAAACATAATAGGAACAGGTTCCGTTGCCCAAAACATGTCGACGGGGCTGCTATACCCGCGCTTATAATGGTGATGAAAAAAGGCAGTGGCTTCATTTGAAATTTCCTCCTGTGTGGAGAGAAGATCCGCCCCACTATCTCGGATGTTCCAGATGGAGTTGATCTTCCGCCTGGCGTTGGCAAAGGAATGAAAAAATTTTGAGTTTCGGTCACCCTCCCTGAGCCAGAGCGCTCTGCTCTTTAAACGCCAAGTGATTTCTTCCTTGAGGAGCAGTTCATTTTTCCTGGCAGTTAGATCCCTGATTTTATTCTTTTTTTCGAATGGCATAGTGTTCTAGGAGGAGGTCGATAGAAGGGATTCCAGGTCCGCTTTAATGGAGGAGAGGTCGCGGCGGTCAGATTTGATTTTCTGAGACTGCCATTCCTTTGCAGCGATGCGCAGGAGGTGAAGTTTTTCTCTGAATGTGGAGAACAGAGCCGCGCTTGATGCCTGAGATTCCGCCCATTTGCTGGAGATTAATGAGATAAAATCCAGATCCTTCAGGAAAACTCTGTTAAATTTGAATGAGTAACCTTTTTTGAAAGCCGAGTCCCGCCATTCCAGGATGATTGGTCTATGATCCGATGAGAACTCGTTTGCAACATATGAGAAGGGCAGACCGCATTTGTCAATGATGTTTGAGTGAATAATAAATCGGTCGATTCTTTTGGCTTTGTATGAGGGGTCAAATCTGCCATTGTCCCAGGTCGGGGATAAGGGATCCGGGGCTACATCCACGAGGTTCCGCCGCATCATTTCTGCCCTTAACCTATGACCCATACTATCAGACCTCCCACATGTACCCCAGCACTCATCAGCACTGAGGGTGAGGTTTAAATCTCCTGCAATGATCAGAGATTCCATAGATAGAATTTCTGAGGCAAAGAGCTTTTCCCAGAAGGGGAACCTGTTCCTGCATGGCCCGTAAATATTCAGAAGATTTAGCTTGAAGTTAAAACCCCTGTAGGATGCCGAGATAAGTATCCCTGCACAACATTTGAATGCCAGCGCCTTGACCCAAACTGGATCCCACATGACGCCTAAACCTCCAGATTGTCCGTTAGCTCCCGTTGCTACCAAAAACCAGGATGGGAACATCCTCCTAAAATATGCTATTGAGTCCCTGCTGGAGTGCATTGTTTCCTGAACAAATATTATTTTCGCCTTTGCTGTCCTGAAGAAATGTTTTAGAGCCAAGAATTTTGGGCCGGCTCCCAAGCCCCGAATGTTCATTGAGATTAAAAACGTCATTTAGAGGGCTCGCCGACCGTACTTGCTCTAAGAGGTCGAGGGGGGTCCGATTCCATAACTGGAACTTCGACGAGGGCCAAGTTTGTAATGCCGAAGTCAGAGGCAATAGTGCGGCCTCGGAAATGCCTAGAGCTTCCCTTCCCTTTTTTCCTCACCGTTATATTGTTGGCAGAATTGGGGCTGATGGATGGGAAGTCGGGCTTGTGGATAGTGAGCGGCTCTAGATCGATGGAGTTCCTGTGAAAGAAAAGGTCAAGGTCGCTGTCCATTTTGTTCTTTGGAGATTCCACAGGAGAATTTTGAGGCGTGGGAGAGGGGGAGAGGTTCGTTCCCTTCATGTGGGGGGCAGGGCTTTGTTGCAGGAGGGGGTCCGATGTTTGGGACGAGGATGGGATGTGGATAGTGTGGGATCCCACCTCAAAGACTTCCAAGCTCATAGCCGGGGGAGAAGGGACCACGGCATCTTGACAGGGTTCGGGGATGGGAGAGCCGAAACCAGGATCATTAATGGAAGAGGGGGGGATTCCTGCTGGAGAGCTTTTTAGCGGACTGTCGGAGGAAAAAGACTGCCCCTGCACTGGATCTGGGACATGCCCCTGTACAAAATCCGGGACCATTCTTCTTTTGCCAGAAAGAAGGGGCCTTTTTGACTTCTGAAGTTTGCGGAAGCAGCAATTTTTAATTAAGTGGCCTGTTTTGTGGCATCTCGAACAGCGAAAAGGGATCCCCCAAAAGTCAATCCTCTGAAATATTTTTAACCCATTCCAGGAGATCTCCACAAATTCTGGGTAATTTCCTTTGTATTGTTTCTCTATCAGGAGCCAGGCGATTCTTTTGTCCCTCTCCCCCCGACACCATGGGTCCACATAAACAAATTTTCCTATGGAATTTCCAATTTCAGATAGTGTTTCTGGAGACCAAAGTTCGAGAGGCAGGTTTGGGAGCTTGACCCAGATCATACTGTTTGTAGGAGTGTTCTTCAGGGGGTCAAAGCCCAGATACCACCTCGACAGAGAGAGGAAGCTTCTTCCACATACCCAAGGACGCTTAAGGATGGAGTCCACATCCTCTGGTTTGATGAAATGAATGGATAACCAATCTTTCATGAGCCTTGAGATAACTGGTATGTAGCCAATGATGGGGGTCCATTTATCGGCCAACCATTTTCGCATTTCCCCGTCATCCATGAACGGGAAGTACCATTTCCCGATTAAGGCCAGTTTCTGAAGGCTGTCAATGCGTTCAATGAGGACCTTCCCAGAAATGTGAATGGCTTTGGCGGGAGGGCCAGGTTTGACCGGAAGAGTAGCTTTCTTATGTTTCCTCTGGGATTCCAGGCCTGTCTGAGGCAAAGCCAGAACATGACTGGAGGCAGGATCCATTGGGATCATGGATGCCACCGAGGCTTGCCAGGTGGAGGATGGATTGTGAGCCCTTTCTGCCTCCATGGCAGCTTTGATGAGAGCCATGGTGGTGGGCGAGTCCGGGTCGTCCATTTAAAGAACCCCTGGCAAAGGGAGGTTTCTTGGATCTCAATCCTGACAGGAGATCAAAGTTCACAGAGAATTAGACAGTGAAGAAATGCCTGGATGGAAGGGTCGACTGACAGGAAGATTGTCAGAAAGGACAAAAAGGAAGATCTTATCTTGGAATGATCAGAGGAAGAAAGAGGAAAGACGCTATAGATGAACCTTCTTAGTCCTATAAGGATACTGACAAAATCCAGATTGTCTGATCGTCTGCAGTGAGACCGCCGTCGGATTGACTTTGGGAGGGGGATTGGCCTGAGGTCTGGGGAGGCAAGCGTTAATGCAGCTGCAGAATCATCAATGTTGAACAGGACCGCAGGGATTCAAAATCAAACTGCTGTTTTTCCGGTTGGGAGACCGTCAGAAACCGGGGACAAATCCGGCGAAAGACCGTGGCAGTCTATGCAACAGCAGTAGACCTGGATGATGCACCACCAGCTGCCGAGTCTGAGCCTAACGTCCGAGCATGGACTGTAAAAATAGACTACCGATTTTAACTTGTTAACAAAATTTAACCACATGTCTTCGACCTTTTGGTGATTGATTACCGACCATAATGTGAATGAGGAGAAACCGGAGAAGAAATTAAGGCATTTCAGACAGGGCCGAGTGAAAAAATCATGAAGACAGTTAAGAAAACCAGGATCATCAAATTAAGTTATGGCACCCTCAGACAGGGCCGAGAGAAAGACAGGATCCTCAAATAGTTTAAGACACCCACAGACAGGCCGAAAGGTGGCAGTTTAGAAGACAAAAACGTCATAAGGAAACCACCACAAAAATATCAGACCATGGCAGTGCAGACTGTTGAAACGGCTTTCTAAAGCTATCTAAGGTAAAAACCTGATGCATTCACCATGTTAATAACAGACTATGGCAGAGCAAAACGATGAAACGGCTTTCTAAAGCTCAGACGACAGAATCCTCGTAAAGAAACACAAACCATAGCCGAGCAAAAAACTGATAAAACGGTTCCTAAAGCTTACAAAGGTAAGGGAGGAACCTGTTTCTCAGTGATATGATCGCCACCTTATAATGCGACGACCAGGAAAGGACCCGAGGCTGTTTAGGAGAAAGCCGAAGATCAGTAGCAGGAGAGGATCGTTAAAGATTGCAGGTGAAAGAAAACTATGGAGAGAAGCAAAGGTTGCAGAGAGGAAAAGAAACGTCGAAGAGGAAACCTGTGTGCTTGTGTGGAGGGTCAGTTATATAGCGCAGGGAGTAGATTACAGAGAGGACGGGTGTTGTTGTCCATGCAGAAAACCAGAACTGGGAGAGAGACACGTAGAACGTTTTTACGAAGGCTGGAAGAGACTGAGTATATGTCAAACCTTGAGTGAAGCATATGCTTGAACCTGGTTGGGTGCATGCTAGCAGGCGGGCTCTGGTTGGGTGCTTGGCCAGGTGTCTTCCTCCATTTGCTCGCTCCGTCGCTCCGTCTCAACTTCCCAAATGAAAAGTTTGCTCCAAATGTAAGTTTCCATTCCTTGAAAATAGGATAATAACAGTTTCGTAACTTTACAGGCAGCAAGCAAGGGCATAGTAGATCATTAAGTTCAATGAATTACTAAGTGGGCAGAACAGAGTGAAACGTAGTTGGTAAATAGAAAGGTTGGTAGCACACACGTTAAGTAAAGGCGAGTCTTAAAAAGCAGTTGTCTATAATGCGACTTTTTGAAAGCTTTTCCGGTCAAAATCCGGCAGCAATTTATTGGAATCGCAAGTTTGATAGCTAGTTTTTGCACAATCAAAGCGTCCCAGGGGTTTTTCAGGGCGCTAAATCCAAATATGCAGTTAAAAAACCATTTTAACTGCAACAAATCAAGATTTAACCTCAATTTCTTCCGCCGGATTCCGTGACCGGAATCTCCAAAAAGTCGCATTATAGACAACTCCTCTTAAAAATGGTACTAGCAATCAATGTTGAACCCACACCTTTCTATGCCCCACTACTTGTTTCCCATTGGCTTGTATTCTTTCAACTATGGAAGGCTCATTGTATGCATAATTGGCAAGAAAATTCCATGTCTCTACAACTAATTATCATGTGTTTACATAAATTCTAAATCATGGCTATAAAGAATCCCTCTTTGATTTAAATATGAAGATAATCATACAAATTTTGACTACACACAGACCGAAGCTCTACATAATGGTTATTAAAATCCCCCTTTCATTCGAATCCATAAACCATTCTCGAAGCTCATCACTTTCTCAAGGCGGGAAGATGCCAAGCTTTCTCCTCACACGTCAGGCACACCACGCCTCACGCCTCGCACATCTATCACACCACAAATCAAATTATTTCATTTTCATGAGAAATTATTAGTCACGACATGCACTTGAGTGTCATATGGCATTCTCAGAAGTATATTTTAATATGCGCGTGTGGAAAATGATGAGCAAAGGTGGAATCTGATGTGAAAATTCATTCATTGTTAGGATGGTCACAGAGGTTTTGACTACCTATTAAAATTGAAAATAGTCTAATTATTGCTGAAAGCAAAGTCTAATTATTGTTAACTATTATTAGAGTAGTTATATAAATTAAGTTATAAATATCTAAATTTTCATTATTATACTTGTTGGTACTCTAGAAAATGCAGAGAAAGGGCAGATTGAAGGCATTGTTTACCATTGCAAATATGTTGTTGAAAATCAAACTAAGTAATGTAGTCTTTATGTGTTGGTTTCTACATCCATTATCTTCTCTTGAACACTGTGTAGAACGAATATTGAGACTGATCATACTCAAAAATCAAACAAGATAAATTTTTGCTAATATTTGCAGATGGAAATGTTGGTATGAAAGCTGGAATGTGTACAAATCATGCGCAATCACCAGCCTTAAATACAACAAGCAAGTCATTGTTTCTGGAAAATTACTTTGGCAATAACCCAAATTTACGTGAAGCTTGGAAGGACAATTTTGCTCAATTGTCCAGCATGTTAATTGTGTGTTATGAGGCTTTTGGTAAAATATATGCTAACATTCTCTCTGTAGAGTTCTATAAGGTTTGTACCTAGTTGATTAAGCTC
Organism: Pinus taeda; assembly: GCA_000404065.3. Taxonomy (NCBI): domain Eukaryota; kingdom Viridiplantae; phylum Streptophyta; class Pinopsida; order Pinales; family Pinaceae; genus Pinus; species Pinus taeda. Next base: position 240,567 of record APFE030177178.1, read on the forward strand.
TGGCTATCATGAAAATAATTAAATTTTCGCTTATCCTTCAGGCTTCAATACTCTTGGGTTAGGTCTCAAAGATCACCAGTAACTAACATTTTCAAAGCACTGTTACTTCCTGCAGAGAAGGGGTGCATCAGAACCTATAGACAAACTTAATAGCAAACTTATTGTGCATGTGAGGCTACTGCTACGTCCACTAAAGCACGAGTTTCCCTTTTTGCATATGATAAAAGTCAAATTTAGTTTTTGTTGTTTCTCTTCTATAAGAAGAAATTTCGGCGTAAATCACATTCAGAAAATCATTATCGATGCGTTTCGAACCAGCCAGTATGGTTCATCGTCAGGACAAGTTGAAGAAATAGATCCAGCTTTGCATGTTAAATAGTCTGCGCAGAGCCTCCAATGGCTAACTTGACCAACGACTAATTTTGACTCTGGGATCAAGGTCATAAAATCAATGCTTATAATTTAAAGGAAGTTAGTTAATTCGGTGACCATATCTTTAAAATATA
>APFE030177192.1:0-14357 GCA_000404065.3 Pinus taeda
CTCTGCAGTGAAGTCACCATGAAGCACTGATCGCTGGATTCTTCAGTGAAGGAGTCGCCAGTGAATGATTTCAGCCTGTCAAGTGCCTGATCGTTGTTCACCATTAACAATCAGATCTGAACTTGATACATGTACTGGGGTAAAATGCAAATGAGGTGAGGGTTCCAAAAGCTCACGGAGATCGACTAAAGCAGCGTTTATCTACTGACGCTGATTTAAAACAAGAGCGTGTTCGAAGGCTACCTGGCGCATCTTCAGACTCCGTCTAAGACTTATGAAACACACACGTCAATGAGCAAACGATAAGTTTGTTCTCCCCAGTATGGTCGCCAGTATGTTAGCGTTTGAGATTTCACCTAGGCTGAGATAGACAAACCTCAAAGCTACATCAAACCATTTCACCTCGTAGCTAGCCCTACGAGGTATGAGAAGGCTCTCTGGGGTCAAACTCGGTGGATTTTGTGAATAGGATGAGTTGACCAATTAGGAACAAGGATTTTAAGCTAGTAAACTGATAAGGGGGGTTGATTTAAAGTTTTTTTTGGTTTTTTGGTGGCAATTGGAGGGAGTGCAATTCAGGGTGCAGGGATTGAGCTCAGTTTTTGCAGGTGGGTCTTTGGGGTAAGGTAGGAGTTTGTGCTGATGCCTTTAGCTGATATGGATGATCAAGGAGGAAAGAAGAGAAGCTAAAGAGGGCAAACAATGAATTCGAATCCTCTCTAGACAGTGGAAAACATAAACATTAAACAAAATTGAAAGCTGAGCATGGCATGCATGAATTCAAACTTTATCACTTATTTTGTTTAATTAGCAGCAAGAGATTAAGAGATGGAACACATAAACACACTTACAATGACAAGTAGGAAACACACCATCAACATAATAATCCACAAGAATCCACAATGAAGTCTGCAAAACCCTGGCCTTCTTTTCCTCAAATTGCAGAAATACAAGTCAAAAATACAATAGAGCTTCTCCCTCTAGAGTCCAACCATGAAAATGAGAAAGAGAAGGCATAATATAGAAGGTCTAACCTCTTCCCCCACCTCTACGGGTCGAGCTCAGCTTCCTAGGAGCTGTTACAACTAATTCTAAATCAGTCACTAGATAATAGGCCAGCTCAACAACTTGCCTCTAAAAGTTAGGAAGCCTATCCATGCATTAAATATTAACTTTTTACATCAAAGAAGCTTCTAGAAGAGGTAAAGAAGAGTAAAAGTATCTAATGCCATGAAATTTACACAATAATCCATCAATTACATGCCCAAATAATCAACCAAAGTGAAAACAGTGCTTAGCTGGCCGAACTGGTCAAAAACTGGCAAATTTTGCCTGAGTGGTCGCACCTCTGGCTCGACTAGTTGCACCTTTTGGAAGCTATGTTTGAGGGCCTTCCCGGGGTCCAAATCAGGTGCAGGATAGCTCGTTGGAAAGGTATAGAAGTATACTTTCCAACCCAACCGGAATTTCTGAATTTGGAATTGATTTGACCCCTCAAAAATCAAATCTCCCAAGACTGCTTTCTGCAATTCAAAAAAGGGGCAGAAAGTCAAATTTTGCCTGTATTTTGAGCTTTTGGGTGCCCAAATCTTCACAAAATTGGAAACCCTTCCATAGGCAAGTGTAATTTTGCATGAAAAATCCAACCATGTAGAGTTTTCCCCGTTCCGAGCTGTATCCACGACTAGTCTCGTACGGGGTGAGACCACTCGAGTGGCCAAAACCTGTAAAATTCCCAAAAATGCCAAAAATGCATCAAAATTCTCAAAATCTCTTGGGTTTGGTGCTGGGAGGAAGATAATGAGTACCATGGTGAGTGAGTGAGGCCTCAGCCAAGATACGTAGCGGGTTGGTCTTCTTCCTCCCTTTGGGAGCCTTGGTCAACCTCCTTTGAAGAATTTTCATCTTTGCCTTGCAAACATGCATTCTTGCCCAATAATGATTTTTCATGTTTCTTAGCAACTTGTTGTTCCGATTGGCCTTAGCCAACAGACCCTCTAAGTGTGTGTTCACTCGGATAAGCATGGATTCTCTCTCCTTGGGCAGCAAGTCACCGGGCCTCCTACGGTTGATGACTTGGTCACTTCGAATTCGCCATAGCTCATCCAATTCTTTCTCATCCTCCAGCTATTTGTTTCGCTGCTCCAAATATTTTATTATCCATTTTGCCATTAGTAATTGTGTCTGCAGCGAATGGATCTCAGCGCTTTGCTCTTGAATAATATCCTTGAGCTCTGTGCTAGGAGAATGAGCGTCGAGATCAATAACTGGAGCACCAGACACTCTCTCCTCAATCATGGGCTGCTTGCCCCTCTCTGCTACCTATGCTGCTGTTGGCAACGAGGCCCCTTCCACCTGATGTGGAGATAACACTCGCTGCTCTGATGATGACGACGGGACCCCTTCCACCTGCTGTGGAGAAAATACTCGTCGAGCTACTGCAAACAAGGTCCTATGACCTCTCCGATATGTACACTGTAGTGTGGAAACAACATGAGTCAGCACCATAATCTCTACCTGGCGTGATGGACCTCCCTCCTCATGAATGATCTGTGGCTCTAGCTCTGGCTGTGACCATGATGGCGCTGTAAAGACCTCATGATGAGAAATGAAGTCTGCCCATGAAATACCCTGCTGCCTCAACTGATGGGAAACAACAAGCTGAATGAGACCATGATGGCACAGACTCCTATGCTGCTGAGCTAGGGTCTGCCTCTGAAATACAGATGACATCCTCTGAATGTCCTGGCAGAAGAAAACCGGGATGTTCATCATCCTCACCCTGGTAAAGTGCATCAACATGCGAATATGACAAGAGGAGACCTGTGAAAATCTTCCCTCACATGTAAAGTACTGCATGATAAGCCTCATGATCGAAGCATACTCCACCCGGAGGAATCTGGAAGGAAAGACCCCTGACAAGTGACTCACAAATGAGGGTCTGACATATGGCTCAAAAAAGATAAAGTCCAACAATTTGCACTTGGGCCACACTTCTCCTACATTCGGTATCCCGGTAGCCTCTGAAATCATCTCTGGAGATAGCAAAAAATTCACCCCTGCAAGAGTGACCCGCCCATCATGAAGGTGCAAAACAAATAAACGTGCCAACTCGCTATGATGTTGAATGTGAGCAAGCCTCTCACAGAACTGAAAACATGACATGTACCGAAAACCATTCATTGCCAAAGGACAAGCCTGCAATACTGCCAATGAAGTAGGTTCCTGTCTCCTATGATGACCACCTTTCTTAGGAAACCTCTGCTGTACCACCACCTCTGTAGATGATGAATGATCATCACTAGGCTCATAACTCTCGGTGTCTGACATGGTTTTGGAACAAGATGAGCAAGCTGAAAGGTAAATAGAACTGCTACCTCTGCCTGCAAAATGCTGAGAAGTACGCTGCTTTCAAGGGGAAAAATCATAAGGGAACTGTTAGGGGAGGGATTTTTAATAAGGAATGGGAAATAAAAATAGGGATTTTTAGGGAAAATTCACAAAATGTAACACATATCATCCCATCATTTTTAAGAAATCATTTGCAACGAAACCATGTATGATAGGGACCAAGGGAAAGAACATATGTTATGACAGGGGTATGGGACAACATTGTTTATTTGATTTTTGTCCTTTAATGAAGCAAACTCTGTTATCTGAAAGGAATTCATATGCATTTGGTGATAAGGGAAAGAGGGCTTCATTTGTATTTTTTTCAAAAGGAGATTTGATAACTTCAAAGGGAATGATAAAAAAGGGAAAACAGGGTTTGTTTTTGGGAAGCACAGCAACATGATTTTATAGACCAAAACCACAGCAATATGTCCATTATGAATATATACACAGCTGCATTCTTTAATGTTTCCTTTTTATAAATCTTATTACAGCAACTTGCCCCTTTTTTTTTATACCCAACCATATCTCTTTTTTTTTTTCATATTTGGGTCATTTTGGCAAATTATTTTTATCTTTCTTTTCACATCAATTTTTTATACATATATTTTTTTTATATTCTTTTGTTTCATTTCTTGCTATAGGTCCATTTAATTTGCTTGCTGTGGGAAGGAGAAGGGCATTTTAGGGTTTGTTTGGAATATGAAGGGTATTAGGGTTTAGTGAAGAAATTTGGGAAGGGAAAGATTTTGTAGGAATATGGGATGGGAACCTTGTTTTTCTTGCAAACGAAATAAATGAAATAATAAGATAAACATGTAGCAACATTTGTGAATTTAATTGACAAGGAAACAAGGATGGGACAAGAGGGATTTAACCTTGAAAAACAAACAAACCCTAGCACATTTGCCTACATTAACAATCAGCTAAAATTCACCATTTCCCTTGCAAATTTTTGAAGAAGAAAACCATTAAACACATCATCCTTCAATCATCACTTGCCATCATGGATGAATTTAGAGCCTACCTGGTCGATGTAGCAGTTTGGGAGGGCGTTTGGAGTGATCTGGCAAGTTTCTGGCGGATACAGTTTGACTGGTCGCACCCCTAGCTCGACTGGTCGCACCTCTCTGACTGGTCGCACCAGTTCAAAAATTACACTGAGGGAGCAGCTCTGACTAGTCGCACCTGCCCAACTGGTCGCACCTCAAACTCGACTAGTCGCTCCTCCAGAAATGACCAAAATCGCTGTAAAATCGCCCTTCTTTGCTTCTTTTGTGTCTTGCAAGTTCGCCCATGCATAATGAGATCATGAGGAGGGCTTTTTAGTCTTTATAGGTCCACATTTAAAAATTAAAACATCAAACCCATTTTCAAATGTTGCATGTTTGACATTTAATTTTAACACTGTTTTTTAAGTTTCACTTTGCCTGAAATTGATTTTTTGAGTGTTTTCACTTGGTTCTTTTTGCAGGTTGATTCTCTGATGGACTCTGGCGAGGAAACCAGGGTTATTGCCAGCATTCTGAAGATTTTTGAAAATTTTCCTTATTTTTGCAAATTTCACATAACCTTGGGTTTAAAAACAGAGTTTTTAAATCCAAGGTATAAATGAGCTGTAGCTAATGAAAAATATCCATAGAACATAATTACAAACCTCCTTCTGGCTTTCTGGGTACTATTGGACCTTTGACCCATGACCTTGGAATGATTTTGACCGAAACCCTAGACCTAGACTTGGGATTTCAAGACAAAACTGAAACAAGTGTGACACAAGTCTTTTCAAAAGATATGACCTGATTCCAGCAAAGCCAAGAAGGGAACAAGACCAGCTCCTCCATCAATGTTATGGCATGCCTAACGGGATGCAAAACTGATGCTGATGAGACACCTACATATGCATATGCAAAGAGCTGTTTGATCACCGATGGAGGGCTCAAGACCGACACTAACACAACCCACATAACAAATCATATCTAAGAGTGTCTTAGATAGTGTAGCCTTTGCTAGGCCCCATGAATACATGAAAACTTATTTATGAACTAGTTTGAAATCCATCCATCCTCCCATCACTAGCGATGTAGCTATGCCTCTCCCTAGAACTGACGAAGACATGATTCAAATTTCCCAATAGTGTGATTTGATCTATGCTCAGCTTGGATATCATTATACCATTCTCCCTCATGCTCCTTTCTTTCACTTACGTGACTTGGTTGCACTTCTAATATCCCATGTGGTTGATGGTGTGATCAGATTGGTCATTTATAGCCATCTACATCCATGTCCATAGGACCAAGTGGATATGGTCAACCTTATGGGGGCATAAGTACCTCATACACATATCCTCCCTAGATCCTTCTCACATCACTTCACAAGTAGGAATTAACACTTCTCATACATATTCTGATCCACATTAGCTTATGCCAAGGAAAATTTGTCTTGTCCCACCCATACAATTGTGATATTGAACCTACATTATCCATTTACTTTTCCACATCTGAGTGCCCCTACCCTTCTAGTCATAACACCTCAAGATTCCATTTTTCAGCCTAAAACTTCCTCCCAAGGGTAGGTTTACACACAAAAAATGTTTCCAATCCCCCAAATTTGAACACTAAGAAGAGGGATAAGGGGAAAGGTAAACAAAACATCCAAAACCAAGGGAACCTGAGAGGCTAGCGCTAGTATCCCATTGTGAAAACTAGGGATAACCAAAACAACAACACCCAAAGCCAAGGTACCTAACCTAAGTAGTGAAATAACATTTGCACAAATAAACCTTGTGCTAGTTATGGAATTTACAAGAATTATACACATGAGTGTCCTTTTCTCCATAAAATGCATTGTATGTGGGAAGCAGTGGAAAATGCTATGTGTGCTAATCAACCACCTCAATTTTTCGCTCAATCCTTATCTTCACAACCAGTTATTGTAAGGAATATTTTCCTCCATAAGGTTATGCAGCATTTAATAAAGTTAATCCTTCTACATGCTCCTCCATTCCAAATCAACATGGGAATGGGACAAATGAAATCCTTTACACAGATTTCGGTGATATCCATATTGCCACATAGTTGTGTTAATATGGTTAGCTACTTGAGATTCAACTAGCTAAATATTTAAAGCCCCTTCCCTCCAAAAATGGGTCTTTGTAGATCCCTCAACCTTTTATTGAGGTACAACCTAATATCCCTAAGATATCATTGCAATATAATGCACCAAATGCCCATGGATAAGCCAACCATAATTGCAATGTAGAAGATGAATTAGCATTGTCAAATGTGGTTATGTAGAACTTGTAATTTGTCCAATCATTCCCAAAGTAATGGAGGGAATTGTTAGCCCTGCTATGCAATGCTGACTTTCTAATGTTAGAGAAATGCTCGACCTGATTGGTGGTGTCTTCAAAGGGGCCCCTCATGGGTCATTTTCCCTTTTTCTTCTACCTCACTTACTCTCCACCACCTTTGTTGCCCTATTTGCCTCCTAAACCCGACAAAGTAACCCCCTTCTTAACCTTAGCCCCAAGTGTAAAACCCCAAATAAACCATAAAACCATACCCATATGCCCTCGTGCACTCATAAAACCCTCATTACATCCCCACTGTTGATCTTCCTTGCTGATACATCGGCTCCCGATGCACTCGATAAAGGCAACCCGCTCTACCACTCCCCACCGTCAGATCATCTCCACTGAGATTTGACGGTCTTCACTCTCATTGCGTTGGCAATTTGATCGAGAGATAGCACACGATGAGAGTGGTTTTTCTCTCTCATCCACTGCTATGTGTCGATCACTGAGTGGAATTGCTCGACCCCAGGCATTTACCGCTTAGCGCACGAAATCGGTGTGATGAAAACCTTTACCGCCCGACCAAACTGCCCCACCGATTAAACGTCCGTGCAGTTTCATCACCCGATGACTGTCCGATCCATCTGTTGAAGATCCAATGGCTCCAACTCACCCTGCTCTCACCTCAGCTGATAGCCTTCGTCGAAGATATCTCCGTCGTTTATTTCCCTGATCCGACGGTCATCCTTCTCGCTCACCCAAATCATCCACTTACCCATGCATTCCACGTCCCTGACCATTCTGCTTGCCCGAAGAAGGAGATGACCAGCTCCACCATCATCAGTCACAGTCAGACCTCCAACAACCATATTTAACAGAAAGCATGGCTAAAAGGAGAAAAGGACAAGCACGACTCTATAACTGAATTTACTAGTCATGGACTCCACCTGTACGAGCACTCCAATAGCCTAAAAGGACAACAAAACACCTGAACAGATCGGATTCACCCACTGAAGCAAGCAAACATGTTCAAAGACTCCATCATGTGGTTAAATGAAATTGGTGGTCAATTATGACCCTTCCATACCTAAACGACCAAGTGCCCTAGTATTGTAAACTTATAAATATCCAGAAGCAAGATGTAATCAAGGTTGGCATTTGATGTAAGGTTCAACTTCTGGAGACTGTAAACATTTTGTCACTTGCAGCGTCTCATCTTCATTTTCAGCTAATACAAGCTTCTTTTGCTATTAACTGTTCACTGTCCACTTTGTTCTTGTTCTAAGCTTGTGCCTGATATGTTGTGTTCTTGAGCTCTTGGTGTTTAACACTAGGTAAATTTCATCTTATCTCTGTGTTAAAGTATTGATTGCATCACTGAATAGGTTAATCAGCTTTCTTTCTATCTAATGCAGGAGATCTGTCATCTTGTCTTTGCATTAATAGATTAGATTTATAGGTTTCTTTACTAGTTGCAGCCGGCCATCACATTGTCTTGTGCTTCTGTTGGTGTGGTTAGTATTCCTCATATTCACCTTATATCTAAACTATGAGCATTGGTGGTCTAAAGCCTTGTAGTTTGAGGGTGTTCATGCATGTCTGGAGTGAAACAGAGTGAAAGTTTTTATCTGGCTTGAACCAAACCATCATTCCTTCCATTAAACCTGCAACAATAGTTGAATTTATATGTTACCAAGCATCTCCGAGCTACAACCTAGGAGAGTTTCTTGGAATCCTAACATAATTGGTGCTATTGTCGGGGAGAGGAGATTGAAGCTCAGCTTCCCTGGGAGAATGACACAGATCCATCTCTGATAGACAAAGTCCGGACACATTTTTGGTTGTAATCATCTATCTGGTGACTCTACTGGAGGCCAAACCTCTTGGCGACTCCACATTACAGTTCTGGCTTAGTTTGTGAGACATACTCAGAGAAATCCTCAGAAATCACCAGCTAACCTAGTGCCTGACCCTGAGAAGATTGTCAAGCAAAGCAAGATATCACAAAAAGGAGCATTAGGATCAGGTAAGCCTAAAGAATCTTATGTATCTCTACAAGAAGGGCTTGTAATTGAGCATTCACATGTTGAAAATATAAAGCGTAGCATTATCATTGAAGAGATATTATCAGAGATTAATAAAGCTCCTTGTTCAATAATTTTCCCTTGGATCTTAGTCCAAAGGAAACCTCCCTTCCAGTCCATCATATTCCTTTAGCCTTGCCAGTCATTTCTCAACACCCTACCTTTCAAACTGCCAATATCCTTCCCTCTACCCTAGTCATGGTAGGCCCACAAGCACCTACCAAAATGGAAAGAATCATAGCTGCTAGGTATGGACCCCTGGTCCTGCCTACTCCTTTGAATGCCATGCCCGCATGAGAATATCAGAAATACATGCCTAAGTTCACTGGTACAGAGGGAGTAACAACTAAAGAACACCTTAAGTCTTTTTATAACTATGTTGATAACCTAGATATCAATGAAGATGATGTGTGGATGAGAGTATTTGTCCAAAGCCTTGATGAAGAGGCTAGAAAGTGGTTTAGAGAACTGACCCATAGGTCTATAACATACATTGAGGCATTAGACGATGTGTTTTTAAAGCATTGGGGAGATAAGAAAGATCTGTTATACTACCATACTGAGTTTCGCAACCTGAAAAGGGAAAATGGGGAGTCATTGTCTGATTTTAATAAAAGATTCAATTGTATGTATAGCAAGATACCAGTTGAAGTGAAGCCTACCCCCACCTCTACTAAACTCACCTACTCCAATTCCTTTGCTTTTGATTTCTGCTTGCTATTAAGAGAAAGAAGATGTGCTACTCTAGCTGAAATGCAAGATGCAGCCCTGGAGGTGGAATCCAATATCATGGTTGTAGAAAAACTCAAAGGACATGTTGATAGAAGGAGGTAGAGAGGTGAGTCCTCTTCTTTTTCTTCTTCATCTTTAGAACCCAAAATAGACAAAATGACTAAAATGATAGAGTCATTGGATGCTGAAATATCCAAGCTTAAGGCTGAGCAGATTTCTGGGAAATAAAATCTTTCTAATTCATTTGCACCTAGGAATCCAAATCCATTCAGAAGAGCAAATGAACAATTGCAGATCATTCAAAGGGGAAAAGAGGCTAGTGAAGAACAAAGGGTTAAGGCTCCTTTCCAGAACGTAGTCATGGAGGAGGAACAGTTTGATGAAGAGGATGAGATTCATTGTATGGAAGACAAGGGCAATGCTGCCTTTCTGGAATTAGCTACCTATGAATAATCATTACTCAGAGAACAGACCAGTCAAGAGTGGGACATAGAAGCTATTCTACAGATTGAAGACCAGTAAAGATATGACTTGAGGTCAAGAATGAGTAATTTCAAAGAGAATCCTACACAGAGAGTTGTTTTCCCCACATAACAGTAGACTAACAAACAAAAAAGACTGACAACTGATCCCATCATCGTTAAAGCACCAGCTCAAGAGGTAAGAAGCCCTGACAAGTCCCCTTCCCCTTTCAGCTTTGAATCGGAAGTCCAAAAGTTAAAAATATATGTACCTCTGATAGAACTTGTAAAGAGTGAGGTCCTTAGAAAGCCTATCCTTGATGCCCTTGAGCTGAAATCCACACAAGCATCCAATGACTATGTGAATTTACAAGATGATAAACTGGCAGTTGTGCTTAGCCCAATGACTGAACTTGTTGATGACAATTCCCCATCATTTTATGTCTCCTTGACCATTCATGATAGAATCCTCCACAATTGTCTGCTGGACACAGGTGCCAACCATAACCTGATGCCCAACGCTGTCATGGAAGAGTTAGGCCTTGATATTACCAGACCTTATCATGACTTGTTATGCTTTGATTCAAGGAGGGTGAAGTGTCTGGGGTTAATCAAAGACTTGGCTATCATCCTAACTCAACTGCCCATGAAGAGCATGATGATGGATATTGTAGTAGCAGATGTCACCCCTAAGTTTGGCATGCTACTTTCCAGAGGATGGACTAATAGGTTGGGGGGAACATTACAAAATGACTTATCTTATGCCACTATCCTAGTTTTTGGAGGGAACTCAGAAGACTGTATAGGGAAGCCCATCTAGCTTATATCATCAGTGATGAGAAGAATCCCACTAATCATCCCATTTACACTGTGGACACTGATTTTGGAGCATGTATTCTCCAAATCGAAGAATCCCATAGGGCCTCGGTGCAGCTCAAGAAACTAGTAGGCTAGGCCATGGAAGAAGAAGGGACACAGACTTGGGAGATCTTCTTTGATGGAGCCTGTTCAAAGGAAACTGTAGGAGCAAGAGTGGTGCTAGTGTCTCCAAAACAAGAAAGCACACATCTGTCTTTTAAACTGACTTTTCAGGTCACCAAAAATATAGCCGAATATGAGGCTCTAATATTGGGCTTAAACACTGCCAAATACATGGGAATCAGAGACATAAAGGTGTTTGTAGATGCTGATCTCATCATTCAATAGGTGAACAAAATGTCTCAAGCAAGGAACCCAAGGCTGAAAGCAGACAAAGATGAGGTATGGAGACCCAAAGATGCTTTTGATAGTTTTTGTATCTCATATATCCCCAGAGTAAAAAATCAGCTTGCTTATTCCCTTGCTGTGTTTGCTAGCATGTTCATCCCTCCCATGCCCCTTAAAATGGTTTATGAAGTTTAGATAAAATATAGACCATCCTTGCCCGATAATGTCCAACATTGGAAAATCTTTGAGGATGATGATGAAGTAAATAGGTTTCTACAAGTCATTGATGAATTCTCTGAAATGCACATTGACCAAGAAAATGAAACCTTGGAGGAATGTCCCCGGCCCTAACTAAGGAACAAAATTGGCCAAGACAGTATTGTATAGTTGCCTAGAAATCATATACCTAAAGGGATAGTGCCTCTAGAGAAGCTGTTAGACCATAACAATGTGCCTCATAAGATTTCCCAAAAAGAAGATCAGTCTGCAGCCTATAGGCATAACATAGGGAGTCTGAATCATCCAAAGTATATAAATCCATCCACCCATTTGTCTGCTGCCCAAAGTTTTGAGTACTACACCTTAATGAAGCAATTTGCAGATGTCTTTGCCGGGGAATATAGTGACCTTAAAACTTATGAAACAAAGATCATCCAGCATAAGATCCCATTGGAGAAAGACACCATTCCTTTCAAGCAAAAGCTGAGACCCATTAATCCTTTGCTCCTCCCTCTGATTGAAAAAGAAATCAAGAAGTTGTTGGTTTCCAAAATCATAGCTCCTCCAAGATATTCAAAGTGGGTAGCCAAATTGGTAGTGGTGAGAAAGAAAAGTGGGGAAATCAGGCTGTGTCTTGATTTCAGGAACCTGAACAAATGCTCTAAGAAAGACAACTATCCCCTGCCGAAGATGGAGCATTTACTACAGAAGGTCTCAGGAGCCAAGGTTATGTCTTTCCTGGATGGATTTTTAGGGTATAATCAAGTTGTTGTACATCTAGATGACCAAGAAAATACTGCATTCACCACTCCTTTGGGCACTTTTATGTACTCCAAGATGCCTTTTGGGCTGATGAATTTTGGAGCTACCTTTCAGAGAGCCATGGATGTAGCATTTGTAGGAGAGAAGGATAAGTTTGTCCTTATCTACCTGGATCAAATAATAGTATATTCCAGCAGCCATCAAGATCATTTGCAGCATTTGAAGAAAGTGTTTCTAAAGTGTAGAAGTTTTGGGATATCAGTGAATCCTAAAAAGTCACAATTTTCTTTAGAAGAGGGCAAACTACTAAGACACATTGTTTCTTCTACAAGTGTAAAGATTAACCTGGAAAGAGTAAAAGAAATACAGGCCTTGTTTGTCCCAAGATCAAAAAAGAACATCCAATCCTTTTTGGGAAAAATAAATTTTGTAAGGAGGTTTATTCCTAATTTTGCAGAACTGGTAAAACACATCACCTCCATGCTAAAAAATTGATCAAAGATCAAATGGACTAATGCAGCAAGAATATCTTTTGAAGCCATCAAGAGAGCTATTATGGAAGCTCCCACTTTGATCAGCTTAGACTACAACAAGGAGTTCCATATCTTCTCCTTTGCTTCTGGTGACACCCTTGTAGTAGTCTTATTGCAGAAAGATGATGAGGGTTTAGAGCATCCAGTGGCATTTTTCAGCAAAACCTTAAGGGATGCTGAACTAAGGTATGATATTATCGAAAAACAGGCCTATGCCCTTATCAAATCTTTGAAAGCTTTCTGAATATACATTCTGCACTCCAAGGTAATTGCATATGTGCCCTTTGCTATAGTAAGGGATGTCCTAGCGCATCCAAATGTTGATGGAAGGAGGGCTAAATGGATTTTAAAGCTTATTGAATTCAACATAGAATTGAAGCCCACCAAGCTTGTTAGAGGTCAGGGCTTTGCCAAGCTGATGCCTGAAGAAAATTGCAGGATGCTGGACATGAATTGGATAAGCACAAACACAGGTGACAAACAGATAGAAAAAGCAGTAGTAGGACATGACCAGTTGTTGGCTGAAAATCTGGCTTCTTATGAATGGTATTCTACAATAGCTCAATTTTTGCTAAATTTAGAAGTTCCTCCAAGCCTTAATTCAAGCCAAGCTAGGACTATTAAGCTTAGGGAAGCCAAGTTTTGTATTCATGAAAACTTGTTGTATTGGAAGGATCCATATGGAATCCTTTTAAGATGTCTAGACAAAGAACAGTCTGTGGAGGTCATGCATCAATTTCATTCCAGCATCTGTGGAGGACATCATTATTGGAAAACCACAACCCACAAGATCCTCAGAGCTGAGTATTACTGACCCACTTTGTTTTCTGATGTCTTGTCATTTGTAAGATCCCGTGACAAATGCCAGAGGTTTGAAGGGAAACAACAGTTGAAGTCCTTACCCTTGAAGCCAATACATGCTAGTGGTCCTTTTCAGCAGTGGGATTTGGATTTCATAGGGGAAATTAATCCACATTCAAGTGGCCAGCACAGATAGATCTTATTAGCCACCGACTACTTCACTAAATGGATTGAGGCCATCCCTACTAGGAAAGCTGATCACCATGTGGTCATGAAGTTCTTGACAGAAAACATTTTCACCAGGTTTGGCTGTCCACACAAATTGTTTACAGACAATGTAGCAGCCTTTAGGGCAAAAGAGTTGGTAGACATGTGCAACTCAATGGGCATTAAGCTAGTGCATTCCACCTCATATTACCCTCAAGGTAATGGTCTAGCAGAATCATCCAAAAAAAGCCTGATAAGGATAATAAAAAAGCTCTTGGAAGACAACAAAAGGAATTGGGATTCCAAACTAAAGTTTGCATTATCGGTTGATAGGGTGACCACCAAGAAACCCATAGGGAATTCTCCGTTCAAGCTGGTATATGGCACTAAGGCTATATTCCCAATTCAGCTAACCCTCCCTATGGCCAAGTTCTTGTAGGAAGAGTAGAATGAGGAAAGTGACATGGCAAAGAGGATTAGTGACTTGGCTAAAGTACATCAGATCAGAGATCAATTGATTGAAAAAGCTGTAGCACATCAAAAGAGAATCAAGGAAGCCTTTGACAGGAAGGAAAAGGTGGACAATTTCCAAGTTGGAGACTTGGTGCTTAAATGGGATGCACTAAAGGAAAATAAAGGCAATCATGGGAAGTTTGATGCTCTGTGG
>APFE030177192.1:14883-46990 GCA_000404065.3 Pinus taeda
TAACCCCCTTCTTAACCTTAGCCCCAAGTGTAAAACCCCAAATAAACCATAAAACCATACTCATATGCCCTTGTGCGCTCATAAAACCCTCATTACATCCTGCCGATCCAACGTCTCCCATCGCACCCGATAAAGGCAACCCACTCTACCACTCCCCACCGTCAGATCATCTCCACTGAGATCTGATGGTCTTCGCTCTCATTGTGCCGGCAATTTGATCGAGCAATAGCGCGCGATGAGAGCTGTTTTTCTCTCTCATCCGCTGCCACGTGTCGATCACTGAGTGGAATCGCTCAACCCTGGGCATTTACCACTTAGTGCCCGAAAGTGGTGCGTTGAAAACTTTTATCGCCCGACTAAACCGCCCCGCCTATTAAACGTCTGTGTAGTTTCGTCTCCTGATGATTGTCTGATCCATCTGCTAAAGATCCAATGGCTCTAACTCACCCTGCTCTCACCTCGGTTGGTAGTCTCCGTTGAAGCCATCTCTGTCGTTTATTTCCTCGATCTAACGGTCATCCTTCTCACTCACCCAAATCATCCACCTACCCATGCATTCTATGTCCCCCACCATTTTGCTTGCCCGAAGAAGGAGATGACCAGCTCCACCATCATCAGTCACAGTCAGACCTCCGACAACCATATTTAATAGAAAGCATGGATGAAAGGAGACAAGGACAAGCACGACCCTCTAACTGAATTTACCAGTCATGGACTCCACCGATATGAGCACTCCAACAACTTAAAAGGACAACACAACACCTGAATAGATTAGATTCACCCACTGAAGCAAGAAAACACGTTCAGAGACTCCATCAGGCCGTTAAATGCAGTTGGTGGTCAATTATGACCCTTCCATACCTAAACGACCAAATGCCCTAATATTGTAAACTTATAAATATCCAAAAGCAAGATGTAATCAAGGTTGGCATTTGATGTAAGGTTCAACTTCTGGAGACTGTAGACATTTTTTCACTTGCAGCGTCTCATCTTCATTTTTAGCTAATAAAAGCTTCTTTTGTTGTTAACTGCTCACTGTCCACTTTCTTCTTGTTCTAAGCTTGTGCCTGATATGTTGTGTTCATGAGCTCTTGGTGTTTAACACTAGATAACTGTCATCTTATCTCTGTGTTAAAGTATTGATTGCATCACTGAATAGGTTAATCAAGTTTCTTTCTATCTAATGTAGGAGAGTTGTCATCTTGTCTTTGCATTAATAGATTAGATTTACAGGTTTCTTTATTAGTTGTAGCCGGCCATCACATGGCCTTGTGCATCTGCTGGTGCGGTTAGTATTCCTCATATTCACCTTATATCTAAATTGTGAGCATTGGTGGTCTAAAGCCTTGTAGTCTGAGGGTGTTCATGCATGTCTGGAGTGAAATAGAGTGAAAGTGGTTATCTGGCTTGAACCAAACCATTATTCCTTCCATTAAACCTACAACAATAGTTGAATTTATATCTTACCAGACATCTTTGAGCTACAACCTAGGAGATTTTCTTGGAATCCTAACAGGCACCATTGTCTACTTTAAGCATTATTAATCCTTCATATGATTGTAAGATTGTATTTCACATTGATAAAGCCAAATCCCCTCATTATTTTCATTTGTATCCTTCCAAATCCCATTTTTAATCAAGAATGTTGTCATTCGAAGGTGCAATTTTTATGAAGGTGCATCCACCTATATGATTTCCACCCAAACATTGAAGAAATTAGGGTCCCTTCATAAAATCCCATTTATAATCTCCCTTATGCATATGATGGAAGACCTTCTCATCCTTAAGGGTTGTACCAGAACTGTCCCATCCAACTCATAGGTAAGAAAGTCATACTTGACGTGGATGTTATTGATGACCCCTTATATTATAACCTTCTCTTAGGTTGTAGCTTCATGTATTCCATGAACATGATTTTCTATTCTATTTGCTACACCATGATCTTCCCTCACAATGGGAATATTGTCACTATTGACTAACTCACTTATTATAACCACTATACTTAGGTAAATCTTGAATTTGTAATTTCATCCATGGCACGAAACCAATTAATCACTTCTATTTTGGACATTATCTTAGTAGTCTATAAAGACTTTGCTTTGCTTGGTGCATACTATGGTCCACCTACTATGAATACACCAAGCTGATCTTAAGTTTGTATGGTGTCTTCCTCCAAAAATTCTCAGAGGCCCAAGGTTTCCTCTTCAAAATTGACTCCTTATCATCCTACCCCTTGATCTGTAAACTATTGTGGATATTCAACTCCACAATTCGCCACAACATATATGTTAATAATATATTAAAATACTGAATTGTTACACTATTATAGTTTTACTAAAATTCTATATCTATAGATTCAACTGTAATTAGTGCATGGATGCGAATGGAAATTATAAATAAAAGTAGATAACAAAAAAAATAAGCTCACACACACACATAAGACACAAGATATGCTCTCCGAGAAACCCTTTTGAGAGAAAACCAAACTGGAAGATGAGGCCGCTTCGCTCTCTTTCTCTATTTGGAAATATGGCTGAAGGTACAAAGAAGTAATGCCTTTGGCCCATGGGCTACTAAAGTGCACATATACTCTCTGTGTGCTCTACCTCCTACTTCTCCTGGCTATCTTTGCTCAAATATGGAACAAAATGATCTCGAAAGAATGGAATTCCTCTTCCTCCTAGTGGCTCGTCTATAACATTGCCAGTAAAAATGGTCCCATGAGCCAATTCCTCCATTTTTTCCACTCTAAATGCATCAAGATGGATGCAAAACAATATAATGATCAAATTATGATCATACCTCCCCGATTTGGGAAGATTTTGGTCCCCAAAAGCTTCTACTAAATGAGGCGAGGAAACTTTTCCTCCACTTTTTCTCTTGTGTACCATTTAGCTTTGCTTGGAAGTTGTCCCTTCAACATAAAATGCGAAAGTTCATGCTACCCCTGTCTTGTAGTTCTAGACCTCTTCTGTAAACTATATCTTCTATCAACTTTGCCTAAGCATTTGGTGCAAAATACTCCACAGAAGGTAGGACCTTTTCCTCTTCCTAAGCTAGCATGGAAGGCTCATAGAGTTTCAAATTCTCCACATTTACAACTGAGTAAAAGCAAATATATGGTGGTAAACTGAGTTGATATACATTATCACCCACCTTTTCCGGTATCTTAAAGGGATCATACCTCAAAGCCTTGATTTTCTTACCAGGCCCCTGCAGCCTCTCCTTGTTCAACTGTAGCCATACTCTGTCTCCCACCTTGAATGATTTCCATGTTCTATGTTGATCATGCTCGACCTTATACTTCTGTTGTGACTTCTACAGTGTTTGTTGTACCTGTAGATGGATATGCCTAATCTTATGTATACATTTTTTGAGCCCTAAAAGTGTCTCCTATAAGATATTCCCTCTCTCCTCCTTGCTTCCCATAAGCAATATCCAATGGTGAAGGTGGAAAATATCCAAAACAAGTTTCAATTGGGGACTTTCTTGTAGAAGCGTGGATTGATCTATTGTAAGAATGTTATATATAAACCAGATTTTCATCACAGGTCTTTGGATGCTTATTGTTGTATCCCCTTAGAAGCTGCACCAAAGTCCTATTGACTACTTCTATCTACCCATCAGACTATGGATGGAATGATGTAGATCTCTTCAACTTCATGTCCATGTTCTCCCACAACGTAGTCTAAAGTGCACTGAGAAATATTCTATCCCTGTTTGAAATGATGCTCCTTGGTATCCCAAAGTGCACCCAAATTGTCCAAAGAACAAGTTTACTACTTCTTTCCCACTAAATATGGTGGTTTTACAAGGCATCAAAACACACATATTGCTGAACCTATCAACTACCACGAACAAGTAGTCATGTCCCTTCCTAGTTGTCAGTAAACCTCCCACAAAGTCCATGGAAACGCTTTCCCAAGGACAAGTAGGTACATGTAAGGGATGATATAGACCTTTTTTCCTATTACTAGGATTGCTGGTACACCAAATAATGCATCCCCTTTTGAACCCAACTACCTGCTCTTGCATCTTGGACCAATAGAAATATCTCTACAAGTTAACCACAATCTTCCCTACACCAAAGTGCCCCACAACTTTGGAGGTGGGAGCCTATCTAATCAACTACAATCACTCACATTTAGGAACACATAGCTTATCCAACTTGTAGAGTAACCTGTCTTGAAAATGGTATTCAACGTTGTTGTCACCATCATGCACATGTATCTGACTTTGCAACTGTTGATACACCTCCTTGAAGTCCTTATCCTTTGAATATGCTTCCTTATATGCATCATGGGTGAATGGCTCATGTCCATAAGAGTCCCCAAAGCTGTAATATTTGATGTGGGTGGACTTGAAAACATGTTGGCCAACTTGTTTGTGTTTCCATTCTTATACTTGATCACCAAATGAAACTATTGTGAAAGCCCCATCCACTTGTAATGCTTGGTTTGTTGTAGCTTACTTTGTCCTGCAAGTACTGTAACAACTGGTGATCTGTGTGGATTATTGTCTCCTTTCCCATCAAATAATGCTTCCAATTCTTCTCATCTTACACCATGGTATATACCTCCTTTTCGTAGGTAGGGTAGTTAAGAACTACCCCATGAAATACTTAAGAATGTTAGCAAATGAGGTTTCCTCCCCGCATCAATACAACTCCCATAACACACCCACTCACATTTTTCTCCACTTCAAAGGGTCATTGCAAATTTGGTAATGCCAGAACTGGTGCTTGGATGATCTTCTTCTTTAGCTCTTTGAAATCCCTATGATGACCTTTTCCCCACTCAAAAATCTTACCACTTGCTGTTATTGCGTGGAGAAGTGTTGCTACCACTGAAAATGAGGCTATGAATTTCCTCAAGTACTATCATGCCCCAATGAAACTCCTGACCTTAGAAATATTAGTAGACAATAACCATTTCATGATAGGCTTCATCTTGGAAGGATTTATCTTCAACACTCCTCCACTGACCACATACCCCAGATACACTAAATATTGTTGTGCAAACTCGCACTTCTTGAGATTTTCTAGCAATTGGTGCTTCTTCAATGTTTCCAACACCTGCATCAAATGTGAAATATGGTCCTCCAAGGTAGCAATGTATACTAGTATATCATCCAAATAGACAATAACAAATTAGTCTATAAAGGGACACAATACATCATTCATTAATATCATAAATGTAGCTAGTGCATTACATAGGCCAATTGATATGACTAACCACTCATACAAATATTTCCTGGATTTAAAGGTTGTCTTCCATGTATCTTCTTCTTTGACTCGAACTCGGTGATATCTAGACTTCAATTCCAGCTTGGTGAAGTACTTTTCTTACTGCAACTGATCTAACAATTCATCTATCCAGGGTAGAGGGTATTCTGTTCTTGAGCATGATTTTGTTCAATGCCCTATAATCTATACATATTCATCGAGTTCCATCCTTCTTCGACATAATGATGATGGTTAACCCACATGGAGATGTACTTGGATGAATGACACTCTTTTCCAACAATTGATGTAATTGTTTCTTCACCTCACTTGCTTCGATAACATACTACCTGTACAACCCAATATTTAGCAATGGGGAGTCTAGCAATAGTTGGATCTCATGCTCCACTTCTCTCTTAGGTGGTAACCCTTTAGGCTATCATAATACATCCTTGCGTTCTTGTAACAACTCCTCCAATTGTTTTTTCTATTTCTTAGTACACCACTCTAGGGATGCCTTACCTCTTATTGACTCCTATGTAGACTGACTTTCTCTTAAAAATAATAAAACATACTTCTTGTTAGAACTGATCAATTTCTTGGCTTGGTTGGCACTTACTAGTGAAATTTCCAACTTACCTTTGTGCACGTTGATGATGAATGATTTTCTATCCTTGATGAGTCGATATTCATTGGTTCTCCTCATGAATATTGCATCATGCATGTACATGTATGGATTCCCAAACATAACTCCACATACATCAAGGGGAACCACATCTAGATCTACTTCATCAATAAAATCAACACTCGTAGCAAATCTAATTTTAAGATGGTTTTTGACCTTCATCTCTGCATACTTATTTACCCATCCCAACGGATATGGGTGGTGGGCCCTAGTATTGCAGCGATAATGTTGCAACTCCTGGGACTCCCTTCTTTACTTTTATCAACCTGGTAGTTTGTAACAAACATGGAAGTGACGGTGCTATATGCACAAGTACTAGCTCTTGCCGCAGGCTGTCACTTGATCAGCTGGCACAAGTCCGCTAGGAGCTTAAGCCAATTTCTATGAGCTCTTAGAAGAAGATTTTAACTGTGATGGATGAAAGCTAACTCAACAGAGGCTAATCTACTTGTAGAAAGAAGCGGAAAGCTGAAAGGAAATGCAAACCCTAGTAAACCCTAGTTTTACCGACTAACCCTACTGGTGCAAGAAAAGAGATGAAAGCGGTGGAAATGGATGCCAGGGACTCTTGGAAAGGTAAAATGCATGTGACTAAGCTACTTCTGAAGAGAAATATGAAAAAAACATCTTTTTGCATTTTTTGAGTAATTTCGCAGAATTATTATGCGTGTGGTTTGACTATTTTTTTCTGTGCAGAGGTTGATTGGCGTAAGGAAATGGAGTGGGCTCTTGCAGGAGGTTGGGAAGGTGAGAAGAGGGCCTAAGGGGTCCCTAGCACACTTCTAGAGAGTTTCACAGTGATCAGATCTCGAAAAACCACTCTCGTGAACTTTTATAGGAAGTCTGCAGGGGTTCTACAGGAAGATCCGAAAGAAGATTTTAGAGGGTTGATGGTGGAAAAATGGTGGGAAAGTGGAAATGGAGGATGGATGAGGATGTTAAGGGGTCTATGACCTGGTAAATGAGGCTAAGGAGTGATCAAGGTGATTGGATTTGTTCGAGGATGGAGGGAGCAATGATGCACAAGAATGTAGAAATTAGGGCAAAGTGGGAAAATGTAGCAAATGAAGGGCAAGAATCTGAGTTAGAGGATGGATCAGGTTGTATTGGTGGAGGAAGGGTAGGCAGGGAGGTATCATAGGTGTTTTTCACACTATTTTCTAAAACTAACCAAACAAAGACTATGCAAACCAAAGATCTAGCTATCTTGACCTAATTTGACCTAAAGACCAGCAACCATGATGAACATAAATTTATTGGTAGAAAATCATGTAAGGTAATTATGAAAAATAAGCAAGAATATATCTAAGCATGTAATCACAACCGGTATCAACTTTTGCAACTAAGAATCTAACACTAGCAATTGCATGAAGAAGCAAGAACAATGTTTTTGTGGTAGCAAGGATGCCTTGGTCTTAGCTCATGGTCCCAAGGAGGGAGAGGTGAGATTAAGGGTTGCTTGATGGAATTTTTCAAAGATATTTTCTATTACCAAACTGTCAAATTAACCTGAAGCATGAAAAGCTACTTTAACCATCAAAAACAACCTAAGTAGCAAAGCAAGATCTTAACCTAAATAACAAAAATTATTCTATGAATGCAACAAAGACACATAAAAGTACACAAAGGAGGTACTAGCACTTGGGTTGGGCCCAACCCCAAGAGATACAACCTCCTAAGAGAGATTAGAGCTAGTACAAAGCTGGATTCATCTTTATTGATCAAGAAATAATAGTTACATCCCAAAAACTGTCTACAAGAAAAAGATCGAAAATGTGCTGATATAGAGCTACACTAAAGTGCTAACCTATTGACTAAAATCTAATTACAATCTAACTAAAATCTAACTAAATACTGGCTAACTGAAATGAGGCCCTAAGCCTTCTTATTTATACAAATTGATGACTCCAACAACCCTCCTAGACTTTAGGAACTCGGCTGCCAAAACTTGCAGTTAACAGCAGTCCTACTTGACTTGCTTGGCTGCCCCTTGTGCTCTGAGTTTTTGATGGAGAATTCGAGGTAAGGGCTCATAAATAAAAGGGACACCTTCCTACAAATCCTCCCCCTTGTTCTTCCATGAATTTGGCTGCCAAGTGCTTATTAAACCTTTGGTTTTGTCTCAAAATTGACCAAAAATCTGCATAAAGCACACATTAGACTTTTTGGCATAATGACTAACCCAATTCACTCTATTAGCATAAATATAATAAAAAACATGCAATAAACTAATAAGAATGGTGGATTAAGTCGAATTAGGAGGCTGAATGAGCCCATATAATTACCCATTTCTAGGGCTCATCATCACCTCCCTACTAAAAGTGTTTCTCATCCTCTGAGCAACTAATCTATCTCCTCATCCTGGATGGCTCTGGTGGCCTCCCTATCATCCCAAGCTTCTGAAGTGGTTTGCTCATGTGTGCCATAAAATTCTGCCTTCTCATCCATGCCCTTCCACTGCTCCTTCTATTTTGGTTATTTGAATTCTTGTGCTTTTCCTGGCCTTAAAATACATGGAGGCCTGCCTTTTTCTTTTCCCTTTTTTTGTTTTGTAGGTGTGCTTAATGCAAGCACAACTGCTGCTTCTCTTGACAACATTGCAGGGGATTTCTCTTTCTGCTGTTCTTTTCTTTCACTTCCTGTAGAAATCTATATGCCCCCTGTTTCTGCTTGTATCCATGATATCTCAGGGTGTGTCTCTTCTTCCTTTTTTTTTCCTCTTCTTTGTCTTCTCTGCCTTTGTTAGCTTTGCTTCCTCATGCTCTATTTTGGTTTTCTTCTCATCTTGTTTAGTTTTTGCCTTCTCTGCTTTAGTCTTTTTCTTTTCTGTTCTGGGTCTTCCTTCTCATCTTCTGTTTTGATTTCCTCCTCTGTTTCAAGTTCTTCTTTCTCCATTTTGGTCTTTTCCTCTTTTTCTATTTCCTCCTCATCTTCCCTTGCCATATTTCTAAAAATCTCCCTATCATGATGTGTAGTGACTGCTGAAAATGTTCAGGTGAGGAGGGAGGAAACAAACTTTCAAAACCGAAAATAGAGAAATGGCTAAGGTTTGTCTTTCTAGAATTAGGGATTTCTCATATTCTTCTTTTTCACAACATCAATTTGCAAATTTTTTTTCAAACTGTTTCCAACTTGAATTTGCTTCTTGGTTTTTGAGAAAAATCAATACTTTTGACAGAACAAAGAATATTTATAACACAATGTTTTTTCTTTAGAGAGTGGACAGTCTTGCAAATTTGGTTTTCCACAGGTTGGCTTCTATGGTTGCATCCCCTTTTTTCAGAAGAATGTGAGAAAGAAAAAGGCAGATTTTGGATGCAGAGGAGAAATATGGAGAGACTGTGTAGAACTCAAAGAAGGAAAAAACACAGGTAGACTTTTAAGCTTCACTTTCCTTTCTTTCAACCCAATACTGTGTTTTTAATCTTCCACCTTATATAAATATATCATATGCAGAGCAGTTTCCCAAGCCTACCTCTTTTCAAGCTCGAATTTTGACAAAAATCTCAAATTTTCTGGCTGTAGAACTGTTATCTACCCTTCCTGTAGAAATCTTCCTATAGACAGTGTTCCTGTAGAATGAAACTGTACACAGATTCTTTTTCAGCGCATTGATAGATATGTAAATTCAGGTTTTCTCACACACACAGGTTGGCCTCTGCTACTGCATGTATCTTCTTTACACGAAAATTAAAAATGATGAGGAGATTTTGGATGCAGAGAAAAAAAATGGGTAAACTTAGTGAAATATGCAGGCATACTTTCACTTTTTTCTCAATGCACAGGCAAACTTTTCCTTTGATTTTCCAATCTGATGTCGTTCGATTGACCACCTTGCATAAACAAATCATGCACAGAGAAGTTTTCCTGAGCCTACCTCGTTTTGAGCTTGAAATTCGCTATAAATCCTGGGTTTTCTTTCTGCAGGGTTGTTTTTTGCCTTTCCTGTAGAAGGCTCTCGTTTCCTGTAGAGCGAAACTGTGCTTCCTATAGAGCCTGATAGGCGGGAGATTTAAAAAAAACAGGCAGAAATCTCAAAAATCAAACAGAAATCTTACAGAGGACCACTAGTTAGCTGCTCTGGAAGTGGTGGACGCGTACTCTAGTTGGAAACGTCGTGAAGGCATAGTGAACAAAGTGTGGTGAATGCGTTAACTGAGCTATCTTTTAACTGCTGGTGTGATTCGTCGTGAGGAGATGAGGTGGCAGAAATGTGCGTTGGCCCCATGTAGACTACAGTTCTATCACGAAGCTTCATTTTTTCTACTTGTTAATCACTTGACATCATGTGCGCTAGAGTTCAGAACATCTGCCACTACCTGTTTTTTTAAATTTCTCGTGAGTTGACTAGACACGTGCACTGGGTGATCTTCAGATGAGTGCAATCGAACTAGCTGAGGGTGTCGGGTTAACTGGCTAGCTTTCTGGCTTAATGCAACCATTTCATTCATTCATGCACTTTCAAATCATACAGATGCACATAGAGGAACTGGTTTAGACACTTACCTGTAAGTCGATGTGCTGCTTGGTTCTTTTTGCTACTGCATGCTCATATTCCATTGTTGCATGCCTGTATCCCTTATGCTATATGATTTTTTCTATCTAATGTGTGGCTATTTTTCTTGTGCAAGTATCCTCTGGCTAGATCTAAGCTGCAGAAGTCTGTTTCATCCTTCAGATTTGCACCCTCATGCTACTGATGCTGGATTTTTGCAGGACAACAACTTGTTTTCTCCATAGCTCCCAAACGATAGATCAGATTGACTTGAAACTTTCTGAGCATGTTTCTATCATCATTATGCACCTCCCATAGCAAAATTGTGGTCAATGGATGTACAGATTTCGAGAAAAACTGAAAATGGATGAATGTGACAGAGGTCAATTTCTCAAAAATCGTGCACTGGAATTGGCTGAAACTGCTTGGATAGGTTACTATCACCTATGTGCATCTCCCCATGAAACAGGTTTTGAAATGGATTCATTGATATGGAGAAAATGTAAAAATGGTTGAAGGTGATGGAGGCTGATTTCTTAAAAACCATGCACTGGAATTGGTTGAAATTGCTCGGGCATGTTGCTATCATCCCTATACAACTCCCTATGAAACACTTTTTTAAATGGGTGCATAGTTTCCAAGTTAGGGAAAAAACAAATTTATGCTTTGCGTATTTTTGCTTCAAAGCATTCTGCAGGTTTTTTGCACAGTAAGAAAAAATGAGCTTGGGCTGTGATGCAGGCATGGAAATGATGGAAGAAGGGTTTGAAGATTGCAGGAGGATTTATGAACCCTTTATGAAGCTATCATGTTCACCAAACTACTTTTTAAAATCCATTTCTAGCTTTCTGTAATTTCTACAGGAACTACCTGTAGAAAACAATTTTCATAAAAGAAGCACAATGAGGTGGAAAAAATGATGGAGAAGGGTGAGGGATGGAAACAGGGATGTCTACAGGCCTCATAGATAGATTCTCAACCTTCGGGTCCTCTTCTAAGATCAATTTTGGCTTGTTTACAGGTTCTACAGGAACTTCCTGTAGAAGACACAGAACTTCCTGCAGAAGGTGAAATCCTAGTCCGAATGAGACCAAATCTTAGAAAAGGGTAGTGGTCATGGAGGAATGGATTGTTAGGGATGTTGGTAGCCTGGTGCTAACCTCTATATTTGTTTTGTGTGATCCTCCTAACCTGTAATGTCCTTCCTGCACCCTGCAATTATTCAATCGAAATTAGGTTTATTTTTATTTTTCTCTTTTCTTCTTTCTTTTTCTCTTTTTTTTTTTTTGAAAACAACTAGGGTACCTCATGGAGGTTTTCACCCTAATTGCCTGCCCTGGGTGCCTCCAAGGGAGGTTTTCATCCAGGGATCTTATTCTTTTTTCTTTTCTCTTCTTTCCAACCCATTGACCGCCTCATGGAGGTTTTCAATCAATGAGCCAATCTGAGGCGCCTCCGAGGAGGTTTTCACCTTAGATTTTTATTTTCCTCTTATTTTCATTTTTCTTTTTTCCTACCCTACCCTACTTGAAAAGAAAAATCATTTTCAAGTATAACAATACTTCCAATGGAGCCATGTGCACATCGAGATTATAGATAAAATGATGTGGAGGCTTGAAATGCATGCTTTGACAGGTATCCAGATTTCAGAGACTAAATGATTTGACTTTGAAGGGATCAAGCATAGCTGAGGAAGAGAGTACTGCTACAACTTAGTGACTGTCTGGAACCATATCTCAATATAGCTCTGATATCCTTGGTCCTTTTGCTGATCTCGATCATTCTTCATGTCACCTTCTACCGTGACCTTCACATCTTCCTCTTTTTGCTGATTTTTCTCTTGACTGTTAGATTCCTATACCAATAGGTTTCATTTTTCATGATTGACAGTGGAAGTGCTAAATATGTTCATCCCTGCATGCTGCAGAGGTTCCATATTTTGTATACAGACTAGGAAAATTAAAAGATGAAAAGAGGGTGTGCCCTAAAATAATTATCAAAGGGCAAAAAGAGTCAATTGGTCAGAAAAATAGTGAAAATGAACCCCAAATCAGAGACCAGGAAAGTGGCTAGTCAAAACACCACTGCTATCTTATTTTTGCAAGTTCACGATGTGGAGGTATTGATGGATGGAACAACTATTTAATCTGGACCATGCCATGTTTAAATTGTTTCTTGCAGAATAGAGAATGATTCCTGTCCAAACAGCTCAAGCTTGGTAGATGACTAGCTAGGTAGAGAATTTAAGGAGCCCAACTGCTTAATCTAGGCCCTTGGAAGAGATAAGGGTACATTTAGATAGGAGGACAATCAAAAGAAAAAAGAAGACAATCAGGTTTTGTTAATCTAAGTGCACCCAACCCAAGGAAGAAAAATGTTAGAATTATTAGGATGGGTAGGTAGTGTGAGGTTGCAGAAACAAGGTCTTGATCCCCTAATGTATGATCAATCAGAGCTTATTTCATTAGTGACAGAAGTACCAAGGCAGTGTTTTGATGGCAAAATTTGGAAGCATGTATAACTCCCCTTCACTCCCCCTAAAAAATCTCTTACTAACATTCCCCTAGTGGACCTTGGGATTTACCCAAAAGAAGCCACATTTCTTGTGTAAAATCATTTCTCCATATCCCATTCAAATCACATGTTTAAGTTCCAGATCTTGAACTTGGCATCATTTCCCTTACATTTCCACTCCACTAAGTCATATTAACTCCTAATTCTACTATATAGCTCCCTAACTACTTTCCCATCCCTATTTGCTATTAAAACTATATAAAATCCCAATAAATAATAATATCCCTTCCTTGGCACTATAGCCATATTCTTCTAAGTCTGGGAGGCAGTAGTCCATCTGGGGCTCCTACTAACCCATCCGCCTCCTAACTGGAGTTAGTCTGACATTTGGTCACACTAACAACCATTCCCCCTCAACCCTAACCTTACAAGACCCATGTTTCACCCTTATCCTAAAGTCCCCCATTTAAATATTTTGACCTGCTCGCTCATAATCTCGTAAACCCACTTTCCTAAAGTTGTCCCCCCCCCCCGCCGAAATTAAATAACTAATAAAGGCGCCGCGGGCCCTGTCCCTTATCCTTCCACTGCCTTCTCTGTTCTGCCATCTATCTGATTGCCCGCGCCATAGATCTACGGTGGGCGGGTCTTTTCCCCTCCGAACCTGTCGATGGTTAGCGTCCGGGAGATGGGTGGTTTTCCCATCGTACTTCCGCCACGCGTCACCCTCTCGACTGTGGTAGAGCCCCCTCCTCCCCAACCACCTGTGCACAAAAGTTGTGCGCCATGAAACCGGAAACCGCCTTCCCCTGTGTGATGTCGGCGCCACGTCTCCCCCTGATGTCATCTCCGCTCCGCTGATGCTCTGCCACATTACCGCCACCTCACCCCTTTCCTGCCTGCGCCTTGCTACCGTGTCACTGCCATGTCACTGCCCTGCCAGATGCCACGTCACCCATCTATACCCAGGACCCGCCGATGACGTCATGCTAACGTCATCCCGTGAAAGTGCCAAAATGTCATTTTTTGCATAAAAAGCGCGCAAACGACCATTTTGTTTCATTTCTATTAGTCCATTTGTAAATCTCTCATTCGCTCTCGTGACCATTTTCACTCCCAAAGCTCGGATTCGACTAACCAAGCTGCCGCAACCTGCAATTCAACTCCATAGCTTGCCATTGTACTAGCTCGTCCACCCTTGGAGCCGTTGAAACCAGGTATTTGCCCAAATTCACCTATTTGCCCATGTTTCACCGTTTTCTCCATTTCATTTGCATAAAACTCTACAAATTACCAAACTAAAGACACTAAAGCACCTAAATGCTGCCCAAAATTCTCCAATCAATGCTCTCTCTAAAGAACGCTCTGTGAACCCACGCCCACTTACAAATTTCACCGTCAAAATATGGTTTAAAGGTTCATATTGTTGGCGGAAGCTTCATATGGCTATGCATTGCCCCCTGTTACCATAATCCTCTGTAAAAATCCCATATTCAGCTCAAAAATCATCCCTGTTTCCTCTGTAGTTTACCCACACAGTCTATCAACCCAGTGAAATTATCAAAGAGAGGAAAAGCTTACTTGAATTCTGTGAATTGGCCTCTTTTATGATAAGCTACAGACAGTGAAGACTACTGCCTCAGTTCAAACTCATTTTCCAGCTCCTTTGCAAATACTCAAAAGTGATTGTCCTTAGTCTGCTTTATCACTATTCTTCACTCCAAGTGCAAACACAGAAAAGTTCAAAATGACCACTCCATCAGCTCTAGACATCACTCCCATGAATTCACCAAACAAAGAGCTTGAGGCAATGGCCCTGGCTGACAAAGATTATCTTATTCAAGACCTAGTTGAGAACAGGAATCATTTGCATACCTATTGCCAACTAAGAAACAGTTTCCTTAGCAACTCTGACATGTATGGAATATGGGAGTCCAATTTTCCACATTATTTCCTCCCCTTTGTCAATGTTTTTCCAGAGATTATTCACCTGTGTACTACAAATTATGAACCAAATCAGAGAGCTGTCAAGTCTCCATCTGGGAGCATACTTTTTTATATCACTCCTGACTCCATCAACCAGCTGTTAAATTTCAAGCAAACGCAGCTACTATATCCTTTCTCCATGAAGCACTTACTGGAAGATGCTTCCTCTTTCCTTGCTCCCAAGATTGAAAGAATTGCTAAGACATTTATGAAGGCAGATTGCCAACCTAAGGAGCCACCTCCATTCCTATATGACCATTTCAATGAGGTTGGCAAGCTACTAGTAGATATGATATCCTATGTGTTAGGCTTCAAAACAAGTGAACATGTGGATGAGACAGTGCTGGTTCTGTTGTCTTCATTCAGCCAAGGGCAGCCTCCTTCTATCAAGTATAACTATGCCAAGTTCATAGAAAACAAAATTCATGACCATCTCATAAAGCTAGATAGGGAGGGAATATTCAAATATTCCTCATACATCTACCATTTGTTCTTATATTATCAGTTTGAAAGCTTCTAGTGTCCCATCAAGAAATTGGATTCAAAAGGAGAAAGAAGATCTATTGTCCTCTGGTCATCAGTATTCCATCAAGTCCAGCATTCTCCATACTCTTACTGTGAGTTTATTGACCAGTTTGTTTATCCAGTCTCCTGCCTCTTAATGAAAGCTCCTCCTCCTAGAATATCTTATGAAATGCAGAAGATATTGCAGCTATCTAAGAGCTACAAATTAGGTGATTGGTATCTATACCAGGATCACACTGTCATCAGAATTTATGGCTGTGAGCTTTGTCCTTACAGGCTCCCAAGATATGTACCAATGAGGCTATTTGCCTTGGAATACTACAGGCAGATTATCAATTCAGATCTGACTCATTTTCACAGCACCAAGAAGAAGGCTCGCCTGAAATTTAAAGACCGCCTAGGCCCCTTTATCATGAACAGGAAGGAAGGTTGGCAAGATGCTGACTTAATACTGAAGGATCAACTTAAGTTGAAGAGAAGTTTCTGGTGGGTCCCTTATGACCCACTTGGCTTTATTGGTGCCAGAAGAGTCAAATATAGATTGACACCCTATACACACTGCAAAATCCCACACATTGAAAATTATGCTAATCAAGATGTGTGGGCACAAGGCACTTTAGTTGAAGAATTCACTCAGGAGGAGATTAGGGAACAAAATTTTAAAGACCTTGAAAAAACTCTTGACTTAGATTCTTGTGAGCAGGTAACATTCAAGTGGCCACAGCAAATTGGAGAGGGCACATCAGCTGCACAACACGGCCAAGCACCATCTTCATCAACAACAGGTACAACAAAAGGCAAAGAGCCAATGGATACAGAACATGTGACTACAGAACTGGCTGCTACTTCAAAGGAGCAGTCCCAAGAACAGGCTCCTCCACAGCAAATAGAGGCACCCCAAATGCTAGGTTTACAGACTCCTGCCCATGAGGAAAGAGGCAAAAAATGTGACAGAGAAGATTCCACACCTGCCAGTGGATCTACACAGCAGCCTGAATCTAAGAGGCAAAGAGTTGATTCTCCATTTGAGGAGGAAATCAGTGAAGAGATCCTTGAAAGCCCAAGGAAAGGCAGAGAGGGAAGCCAACAAACACCTACTAGCTGTTTCCAACAAGAGCTAGACAGACAGCATGCCATGGAGGTGTCTTCCTCCACACAACAAGGCAAGAGACCAGCTAGTGTCAAAGCCAGCTTCAAAGAGATCAAAGCTCAAAATGAGCTACTAAGAATGCAATTATATGACTAGTTCCTAAAAGCAACACCTGCCAAATAGGAAAGATTGATGGCAGCATATGATATCAAGGAAGAGAAAATGATTCTTAGCCACTTCAAACCCAAAGTTCAGCAGCCACAGACAGCTGCGGACTATGTCAGGGCAAATTTGCAGGTCATGGCCAAAGACATCCACCCCATGGACCAAATTGAGTTACATAAGCAGACTGGTGAGATGGTCTATGCTACTTTAACAGACAAGGCCACACTAGCTCATGAATTAAAGGAAACATTGAAGAACACTAACACTCAGTTAGATTTGGAAAGAATGTCCTCCATAGCTAAAGACAACAGAATTAAGACATTGGAGGACATTATTGTTGACCTAGGACATGATCCTAAGGATCCTAAGGGTGTGAGGGCCCTCATGAAGAAAAAGGATGATGATATTGCTACATTGAGAAAGCGATTGAGGTTGCCTCCTACTGAACACTCTCAAACTGTAGAGTTAATACAAGAGAAAGAAACTGAAGATACATTAGATTTGCTGATGAAAATGAATCAAAGAGTAATCCAGATGGAGGAAGAATTAGAAAAAGAAGTCCAGAGCAAGCAGGGAGAGGCAACCTCCCACCCACCTCCACAGTCAGCAGCAATCCCAACAACAACAGCAGTAGCAACTACAACAGCATCTGAATCAAGCATGAGCATGGAAGAAATGATGAAAGCTATCAAGGAGCTTGAACTTCAGGCTACAGAGATAAAAGAGGCCAAAGAGAAATTGGCCAATCTTGAAGAAAAGTATGACAAGTCTAAAATGACAGTAGCTGAAAAAACCAGGGAAACTAAGGCCTTGAATGACAAAATTAAAGCCTTGGAGAAAGAGCTAGCTTTAGAAAAAACCCTGATTGAAATAAAGAAGATTTTGTGGGCCAAGATAAATCAATCAATCACTGGCCAATGGAGGTCAATTCAAGCCATGTATGAACAGGTATAACTAATTGGCAAAGCTCAGTTTGAAACTCAGAGAGCCAGAACAGCATTGGGAAACATGCCTGAGCAGGCCAACAAAATGATCAACTTCTTAAATCATCAAACCAGGGAAGAATTGGCAGCATTACAAATCATGAACAGAACAGATGCCATACTGACAGCCAAGAAAGTGCTGACATTAAGAAGTTTTATTCAAACTCTAGAAGCAAGATGTCGGGAAATCCAAAAGGATGTAGATAATTTTGAAATAAAGCTTGCAGCACTGCAGACCATAGGATTGCCCATCTTATTGACCAACGCTGGAAGGTTATTAACACGTGACCAACATGCAACCAGGCTCAATAATTATGTCACAGATCAGCTCACTGCTTCATCAAGTTCTCCAGCACAGGCAGGACCACCTTCAGGACAGACTCTCTATGATAAGTTGGAAAACTTATTTTACATGGAGCATGAAGTTAACCACCTGTTTGAGATGCCACCCAACTATTACAAATATATAGAAGCGGATGAGACACTCATCAAGATTCAAAGGCATCAACTTCCTCCTGAATATTGGTGGCAAGCAATGCTGGCCATTTTACCCAGGTGACATCAGTCTTTGGCTCCTTTTTCAACTTTCAAATTCCATGTCAGCTACAGGTCAATAGTAAGCACCGGGTAAAGCGCAAGAAAGAATAGGTGCAACAGGTCAAATCAATGACAAAGCAAAGAGCTGAAACAACAAGCCATAAAAGCTTGGATTTTGAAAACACAGCCTCAGCCGACTCAAATGGATGCAAAAATCAACATTTTCTGACAGAAAAGAACAACTGTTACATTTGTATTTACTTCATCATTTACTTTCTCATCAGCCACTCCTTAGGAGTTGGTGAAAGAATTTATGAGTTAATAACTCATCCTCTAGATATTTTGTATCTCCTTTTTGTATATATACGTCCCCATAGAATGTATTTGGGGTTGGTTGATTTGCATGCTGTAATTTGTGAAAGATTTCTATAATCAAAGATAGCTGAACGCTTAGAAGAGGAAATTGTCTGGTGTGGTTTTAATGCCTGAAGAGTGCCTATGGAATTCCCGTGCTTCTACATGGTCCAATAAGTGTATCTATCTCTGTTTTTTTTTTTCATTTTACATATGTCATGGTCTAAATTACAAAAAGAAAGAATAGCTTAGAACTTGTTCAACATCACTCTATGCTCATTTTCTGTGATCTCTATATGTTTTTCTTCTGATTTAGGCATAAATATGAAATCCGCATGGCTCATATTTGCTCTATTTCATTCATGTATGACTGTAATGTAGGAATTCTTGATTGCTCCTATATGCTGTTCACCCACATTCCCTCTGTCAATTGAGTGAGAGATTCTTAACTGCCTTTCATCTCTGACCTCCATTTCATCCCCCTTTTAGCTCTAATATTGTTCCGTGTGTAGCTATCCTGCTCCATATTCCCCTCTTCTACCAAAGAAAGCACATCCATCAGTTCCCATTCATGGACTCCATGCCAAATGGTTTGAACTTCTTACACTTTGCATGCCAACTCTGCCTGAATAAATCAACCATCCCACCAAAATAAATTAAAACCCATGTGCATCATATCTAGCCTAAAATCACCCCTTAAACAAAGCTAAATCCCAAAGAGAGAGCCATCTCTGACTGCTGGTAGGCTAGGACCTGCAGTCCAAAGCTTGGTTTGTGGTTACCTCAGCCGTATTCCCTTAGGAGTCAAAGGGAATAACCTGAGTGATAACATTGACTACATGGAGGATTTGATGGTAACCATGAGGGAGCTCTCTTGATCTCTGATTCTGATGTCTTCTCTTCATCAAGTGCAACCCATGGTGCTTTGATCTCCTCTTTTGAATCTTCTTTTGCTAGATGTGGTCCTTCAATGCTGTCAATATAATCCCTGTTTTGCAGTACTTTTCCTGAGCTATGGTGAATATCATTGGGCTCAAGAGGAGTTATTTGGACATGTTGTGCCTCAACATTGTAATTGGGTTGAGCTACTCCAATGTGCGGGTTTGGAAATGGTGGTACGGGTAGTTGAGTGGGGGTGTATATTTGAGATGGATGTGGATGGGGTTGTGGTTGGGCAGGTGGTTTCCCACTATATACTTACTGAGCCTACTTGTTATTTAGGTTTGAGTTCAGTTGAGAAGGAATTTGGGGCTGCCTTGGTGGAGCAGGAGGCGATGGTTGCGGTTGAGCAGGTGGTGGAGGAAAAGGAGCAGGAGGAGTGTTGTATTGGGGCCTCCACCCCTGATGAGGTGCATTCCATTGAGGTTGTGGCTGAGTGTAGGGGTGAAATGGATGAGCAACTGGTTGGGCATAATATGGAGATGTGAAGGACCAAGGAGGAGGTGTGGACCAGGAAGGATGAGCAGGGGGACCCCAAGAAGGCATGAAAGTGGCTTGATAGGGGTCATAATAGGTCTGGGATGTCCCTTGCATTCCTTGCTGGTAAGGTATGGGTCCATGTGGCCTCCTTTGGTTCATATAATAGAGTGGTTCAGTGGTGCCTTTAGCCCTCTAATATGCAGCTTTAAGCCCAGGCAAGGAAGGGCACTGATTCATAGGATGGTCTTCTTCACAGACAAAACACACTTATATGGAGTGCAATGGACATTCGTTCCTAGGATGCGTTCTAGTGCACTTGGGACAAAAGATGGCCAAAGCCCTCTTGGCTTTCTCTTGCTTCCTTTGGATCCACAAGGTATCCATTTGCATGGTAAGAAACTGCCTCATCTCACTCTTGAAATCTTCCAGCATATTTTCACATTCACCTCTAAGGATTGAGTTGAAAGAAAAGGTACTGCTCCCAACATTTCTGTTTTCAGCCATTTGCTCCAGAGGAATGTTTTCTTCTTCTTCTCCCCTAGAGGTTCTTCAAATATGTCTTGCTATCCACCTAGGGGTTCTTCTTAATCACAACCATCGAAGAAGAAAGAAGGTTGGTTATGTGAAGCAGTGGGGTTGTTGTGCAAACATTTTTCTGAATTATCTCTACTCCTAAAAGGCATGACAGGAAATATTTTTAGTTGATTTTTTTTTTTGCTTGCTTGTATCTACAAAACTGAAATAGATTGAACTGCAACTAACTAAAATCTATGTTACTGAAATGAAAATTGGGAATTGAAATGAAATTAGGAAAGGACTAATCTATTTTGCTGAAATGAAATTGCAGGAATGAAATGCTAGGCTACGCTTGCAGAATTGAAATGCTAATCTACGCTTGCATAAATGAAATTGTGGAATTGAAATGTTAATCTATGAAAGTGGAAAATATCTAATCTACACTTACTGAAATGAAATGAAAGTAGGAAATGTCTAATCTACTTTTGCAGAAATGAAATTGCAGGATGGAAATGAAACAACTACTCTACTCTTGCTGAAATAAACTACTTAGCAGAAGGTTGTAGTAGAACATAGAAGAAAAGCAGCAATCAGCAATACTTTGACGCTTCCTTGACAATGGCACCAAAAATATGGTGGGCCCCAGTATTGCAGCAATAATGCTACAACTCCTGGGACTCCCTTATTTACTTTTATCAATCTGGTGGTTCGTAACAAACTTGGAAGCAACGGTGTTATATGCATAAGTACTAGCTCTTGCCGCAGACTGTCACTTGATCAGCTGGAACAAGTCCGCTAGGATCTTAAGAAAACTTCTATGAGCTCTCTGAAGAAGCTTTTAACTGTGATGGATGGAAGCTAACTCAACAGATGCTAATCTACTTGCAGAAAGAAGCGGAAAGCTGAAAGGAAATGCAAACCCTAGTAAACCCTAGTTTTACTGACTAACCCTACTGGTGCAAGAAAAGAGATGAAAGCGGTGGAAATGGATGCCATTGACTCTTGGAAAGTTAAAATGCATGTGACTAAGCTACTTCTGAAGAAAAATATGAAAAAAACATCTTTTTGCATTTTTGTGTAATTTCGCAGAATTATTATGCGTGTGGTTTGACTATTTTTTTACTGTACAGAGGTTGATTGGCGAAAGGAAATGGAGTGGGCACTTGCAGGAGGTTGGGAAGGTGAGAAGAGGGCCTAAGGGGTCCCTAGCACCCTTCCAGAGAGTTTCACAGTGATCAGATCTTGAAAAAACGCTCTCGTGAACTTCTACAGGAAGTCTGCAGGGGTTCTACAGGATGTTCTACAAGAAGATCCGAAAAAGGATTTTAGAGGGTTGATGGTGGAAAAATGGTTGGAAAGTGGAAATGGAGGATGGATGAGGATGTTAAGGGGTCTATGACCTGGTAAATGAGGCTAAGGAGTGATGATGGTGATTGGATTTGTTCGAGGATAGAGGGAGCAATGATGCACAAGAATGTAGAAATTAGGGCAAAGTGGGAAAATGTAGCAAATGAAGGGCAAGAATATGAGTTAGAGGATGGAGCAGGTTGTATTGATGGAGGAAGGGTAGGAAGGGAGGTATCACAAGTGTTTTGCACACTATTTTCTAAAACTGACCAAATAAAGACTATGCAAACCAAAGATCTAGCTATCTTGACCTAATTTGACCTAGAAACCAACAACCATGATGAATAGAAATTTATTGGTAGAAAATCATGTAAGATAACTATGAAAACTAAGCAAGAATAGATCTAAGCATGTAATCACAACTGGTATCAAATTTTGCAACTAATAATCTAACACTAGCAATTGCATGAAGAAGCAAGAACAATGTTTTTGTGGCAGCAAGGATGCCTTGGTCTCAGCTCATGGTCCCAAGGAGGGAGAAGTGAGATCAAGGGTTTCTTGATGGCATTTTTCGAAGATCTTTTCTCTTACCAAACTGCCAAATCAACTTGAAGCATGAAAAGCTACTTTAACCATAAAAAACAACCTAAGTAGCAAAGTAAGATCTTAACCTAAATAACAGAAATTATTCTATGAATGCAGCAAAGACACATAAAAGTACACAAAGGAGGTACTGGCACTTGGGTTGGGCCAAACCCTAAGAGCTACAGCCTCCTAAGAGAGATTAGATCTAGTGCAAAGCTGGATTCATCTTTATTGATCAAGAAATCATAGTTACATCCCAAAAACTGTCTACAAAAAAAAGCTCGAAAATGTGCTGATACAGAGCTGCACTAAAGTGCTAATCTACTGACTAAAATCTAACTACAATCTAACTAAAATATGACTAAATACTGGCTAACTAAATGAGGCCCTAAGCCTTCTTATTTATACAAATTGAGGACCCCAACAACCCTCCTAAACTTTAGGAACTCAGCTGCCAAAACTTGCAGTTAACAGCAATCCTACCTGACTTGCTTGGCTGCCCCTTGTGCTCTGAGTTTTTGATGGAGAATTCGAGGTAAGGGCTCATAAATGAAGGGGGCACCTTCCTACAAATCCTCTCCCTTGTTCTTCCATGAATTTGGCTACCGAGTTCTCATTAAACCTTTGATTTTGTCTCAAAATTGACCAAAAATCTGCATAAAGCACACATTAGACTTTTTGGCATAATGACTAACCCAATTCACTCTATTAGCATAAATATAATAAAAAACATGCAATAAACTAATGAGAATGGTGGGTTAAGTCAAATTAGGAGGCTAAATGAGCCTGTATAATTACCCATTTCTGGGGCTCATCAATGGGTTTGGATGATCAATAACTTCTAGCCCAAACTTCTTGATCAGCTCTGCCACAATGAGATTCACCCATAATATTGAGTCAAACAGAGCATTAATCTTTGTCTTCTTGACCTGTATCCTTATATGGAAAAGTTTGGTCATTTCTTTCTCTTCCTGTTGTTGAAGGCTACTCAAAGTCACCTCCATCTGTACTGACGTACATACCTGTACTAATGTATAGACATGTACTAATGTACATACCTGTACTAATGTACAAATGATCTTATCATCCACATCAGAGCTACTTACAACTTGGTTGCTCAAATCAGTGGCCATGAGATTATTCTTCTTATTATGTTTCTTCTTGTTCTTCAGGTTTAGCTTTGTATGTAACTTCCAACACTTCTCCTCTATATGTCCATCAATGTTGCAGTGGTTGCTGGGATCTTTACATTGGTGCATTTTAGTTGTCGTCTTTTTATATTTTCCCCATTTTTTCTTCTTCTTCCCCTCCTTAGAAGCTTCCTGTTGCTCCTTCTGCTTCAATCCACTTGATTGTGCTCTTTTCAGGCCTATTTTCTCCTGGTACTGTTCCTGTACACAAGCCTCGTCCACTGATTTGGGCTTGAACAACATCACTTGCTCAAGAAGATGGCAATGCAGATCCCCCAAAAAATTGAGGAGTTCATCTAGGTTATTTGGAGAGATACCCAACATTATAGCCATGTTTTTGACTTTCGTGGTGTACTCCTGCACACTTTTGCCAGATTTTTGCCTGAAGTAATGCCACCTGCTCCATTGGTCCTCCACGTACCCAATGGGATAAAATTGTGACTTAATGAGGGTTTTGAAATCCTCCCATTTAGTCACTGGAGGTTCTCCCTCCAACCTCAAGGTTTCTGTGTGGCTCTCCCACCAACTCAGTGCATGGCCCTCTAATTTCAGTCGAACGAATGAGATCCTTTTCCCTTCCTCAATCTGATGGACACTGAAATAAACTTCCAGTTGCTGCAACCAGTAGTTTAGATTCAAAGTGTCGATCTAGCCTTGGTAAAACTTGATATCAAATTTTGTTTCCATTTTAAAGAGGGACTATGATTGGTTCATGACGCTAGAATTGGGTTGATATTTCTTGAGTAGTTTCTTCGAATGGTTCTCCATTTCTCCTTAATCTCCTAATCCCTGTTTTAGTTTTTCCTCTACATTCAAACCCCCATATTCTCCATATATCCCTAGCGTGTTATGCAAGGCCACCAAATTACGGTCGATATCTCCGACTTCTTGTTCCAACACCTCTGCAACATCACAAGTTTCATTTACAGGTTCGTCAACCGTGATTAGGGTTTTACAATTTTTAACCCTACCAACCTGGATCCCTACAATCTCAATAAAATACCCAAATAAACCAGCTCTGATGCCAAATGATTCGTAAAATTTCGTGGAAATTCCACTGGAAAGTTTGTCATAATAGATCTATTAATAATATAATAAAATATTGAACTGTTACACTATTACAATTTTACTAAAGTTATAGATCTATAGATTCAATAGTAATTAGTGCATGCATGCAAATGGAAATTATGCAAAAAAGTAGAGAATGAAAAAATAAGTTCACACACACACACACATAAGACATAAGATATGCTCCCTAGGAAACCATTTCAGGAGAAAACCGAACTGGAAGGTGAGGACGCTTCACTCTCTTTCTCTATTTGGAAATATGGTTGCAGGTACAAAGAAGTAATGCCTATGGCTTGTGGGCTGCTAAAGGATACATATCCTCTCTATGTGCTCTATGTCCTATCTCTACTAGTTTCATAGTTATGGAACAAAATGCTCTCAAAAGAATGGAATGCTTCTTCCTCCTAGTGGCCTAGTTATAACACAACCCGATAGCCTACTAGTGGTTAATTTTGACTACTTCAACTCTTAAATAGAGTTACAATATATAATCTTCTAGAGTCTTTTACATCATAAAAACGTGGTTAGCCCCTTTTCCATGAATAATGGGGGCTGAAGTAGAATCCTCCCAAATTGTAGGTTTGGAAACAGGAAGGTCAATTTCTGAGTGGAATAACTTTTGCATACAAACTCTGATTGACACACTTCTTGTTCTATTGGAAAGATATCTATGTGTAGAAAAAATTAAATGGTCCACATTAGAGCAACAAAGTTTTACCCCCAAAAAATGTTGTTTGATGCCTCAAAACACCCTCGTAAGTTTTCAGACCCCGCTTTTCCAAACTGGGTCCTACCAGTAAAAACAGTCCCATGAGCCGATTCCTCCACTTTTTCCACTCTAAATGCATCGAGATGGATGAAAAACATTATAATGATACAATTTGGATCACATCTCCCCATTTTTGGAAGCTTTTGGTCCCCAAAATATTCTACTGAACAAGGTGAGGAAATTTTCCCTCCACATTCTCTCTTGTGTACCATTTAGCTTTTCTTGGAGGTTGTCCCTTCAACCCAATCTGCCAAAGGTCATGCTACCCATTTCTTGTAGTTCTAGACCTCTTTTGCAAAACTATATCTTCTGTCAACTGTGCTTGAGCATCTGGTGCCAAATCCTTCACAGGCCGTAGGACCTATTCCTCTTCCTGATATAGCATGGAAGGCTCATAGTGTTTCAAATCCTCCACATTCATAACTGAGTAAATGCACATATATGGTGGTAAACTAAGTGAATAGGCATAATAACCCACTTTTCCAATATCTCAAAGGGACCATACCTCAGAGCTTTGATTTTCTTATCAGGCCCCTATAACCTCTCCTTGCTCAATTGTAGCCATACTTTGTCTCCCATCTTGAATAATTTATATGTTCTATGTTGATCATTCCTGGCCTTATACTTATGTTGTGAATTCTACAATGTTTCTTGTACTAGTAGATGGATCTACCTAATCTTCTCTATAAAATGTTCAACCCTCAAAGTGTCTCCTGTAAGATTTTCCCTCACTCCTCCTTGCTCCCCATATGAAATATCTAATGGTGAAGGCAACAAATATTGAAAGCAAGTTTCAAATGGGGACTTATATGTAGAAATGTGGATTGCTTTGTTGTATGAATGTTGTATATAAACCAAATTTTCATCCCAAGTCTTCAGATGCTTCTTCTTGTATCCCCTTAGGATTTGCACCAAAGTCCTATTGACTACTTCTGTTTGCCCATCTGTGTATGGATGGAATGTTGTAGATATCTTCAACTTTGTGTCCATCTTCTCCCATAGGTAAGGGATGATATATATTCTATTTCATGTTACTAGGCTTGTTGGTACAACAAAGCATGCATCCTCTTATGAACCTAGCTACATGCTCTTGCATTTTGGGCCAATACACATACCTTTACAAGTTAGCCATAGTCTTCCCTACACCAATGTGCCTTGTAACCTTGGAGGTGTGAGCCTATCTAATCAACTGCAATCCCTTACCTTTAGGAACACATAAATTATCCAACTTGTAGAGTAACTGTCCTAGAGATGGTAATCAACAATGCTATTTACATCATCCACATGTCTTTGACTCTGCAAATGTTGATACACCTCCTTGAAATCCTCATCCTATGAATATGCTTCCTTGTATGCGTCATGGGTGAATGGATCAATGTGCATAAGAGTCCCCAAAGTTGTAATATTTGATGTGGGTGGCCTTGAAAGCATGTCGGCTAGGTTGTTTATGTTTCCCTTCTTATACGTGATCACCAAATGAAACTACTGTAAAAACCCCATCCACTTGTATTTCCTGGTCTTGTGTAGCTTACTCTAGGCCTGCAAGTATTGTAGCAGCTGGTGATATGTGTGGATTATAGTCTCCTTTCCCATCAGATAATGCTTCCATTTATTCACAGTTTTCACCATCGTATAAGTCTCCTTTTCATAGGTAGGGTAGTTAAGGACTACCCCATGAAATACTTCAGAATGGTAGAAAATGATACTTTCTCCTTGCATCAAAGGTAACTCCCATAATATACCCACTTGCATTTGTCTCCACTTCAAAGGGTTGCTGCAAGTTTCGTAATGCCAAAACTAATGCTTGTTTGATCTTCTTCTTTAGCTCTTTGAAAGCCCTTTGATGACCTTTTCCCCACTAGAAACTCTTTCCACTTGTTGTTATGGCGTGGAGCAGTGTTGCTATTGTAAAAAATGAGGCTATGAATTTCCTCAGGGATTGTGCTACCCTAATGAAACTCATGACCTTTGAAACATTAGTAGGAATTGACCATTTCATGAAGGCCTCCATCTTGGAAGTATCTATCTTCATCTCCCCTCCACCGATCACAAACCCTAGATACACAAAAGACTATTGCACAAAATTGCACTTCTTGATATTTTCTAGTAGTCGGTGCTTCTTCAATGTTTCCAATACCCTCGTCAAATGTGAAATATGCTCCTCCCAGGTATAACTAGATACCCATATATCATCCAAATAGACAATAATAAATGAGTCTATTAAAGGGATTAGTATAATATTCATTAATATCATACATGTAGATTGTACATTACATAGGCCAAATGGCATGACTAACCACTCATACAAACCTTGCCTAGTTTTGAAGGAGGTCTTCCATGTATCTTCTTCTTTGACTCGAACCTGGTGATATCGATTCTTCAAGTCCAAATTGGTGAATTAATTTTCTTGCCACAATTGATCTAACATATCATCTATCCTGGGCAGGGAGTATCTATTATTGAGCATGATTTTGTTTAATGCCTTGTAATCTATGCACATTCTCCAAGTCCCATCCTTCTTTGGCACAATGATAATGGGTAACCCACATAGAGATATACTCGGTCAAATGACACCGTGTTCTTGTAGATTCTACAACTGTTTCTTCACCTCACTTGCTTTGATAGCAAACTATCTATACAACCCAATATTTGGCAATGAGGAATCTGGAAATAGCTGGATTTCTTGCTCCATTTCTCTCTTAGGTGGCAACCCTTTAGTCTCTCGGAACACATCCTTGTATGCCTGTAACAACTCCTCCAATTTTTGTTCTTATTTCTTAGTATACCCCTCTAAGTATTCCTTACCTCTTATTGACTCCTCTGCAGGATGAATTTCTATTAAAAACAATAAAACATACTTCTTGCTAGAACTGATCAATTTATTATCTTGGTTGTAACTTACTAGTGAAATTTTCAACTTGCCTTTTTGCGCGTTGATGATAAATGATTTTCCATCCTTGACGAGCTGATATTTGTTGGCTCTCCTCATGAATATTGTATTACACATGTACATGTATGGACTCCCAAACACAACTCCACATATATCAAGGGGAACCACATCTAGATCTACTTCATCAATAAAATCAACACTAGTAACAAATCTAATTTTGCATTGTATTGTTACCTTCAATTCTGCATCCTTATTTACCAACCCCAATGGATATAGGTTTTGATGATCATGAACTTCCAGCCCCAACTTCTTGTCTAGCTTTGCTGCAATGATATTCACCTGTGATCCTGAGTCAAATAGATCATCAATCTTTGTCTTCTTGACCTGTATATTTATAGGGAATAGTTTGGTCATTTATTTCTTTTCTTGTTGCAGAAGGTTACTTAGATTCACCTCCTTTTGTACTAGCATATAGATGATATTCTCATCCACAACCGAGCTGCTTTCAACTTGGTTGCTCGAATCAATGGCCATGAGATTCTTCCTCTTATTATCTTTCTTCTTATTCTTTGGGTTTAGCTTTGGATGCAAATTCCAACACTTCTAGTCTATATGGCCATCAATGTTGTAGTTGTTGTTGGGATCTTTACACTGGTGTGTTGTGGTTGTCATATTTTTATCTTTTCCCCCTTTTTTCTTCTTCTTCCCCTCCTTAGAAGCTTCCTGTTGCTTGTACTTCTTTGATCCACTTGATTGTGCTCTTTTTGGGCCTATGTTATCCAAGTATTGTGCCTATACGGAAGCCTCATCCACTGATTTGGGCTTGAAAAACATCAATTGCTCATGAAAATGGCGGAGTACACCCCCCAAATACTTGAGGAGTACATCTCAGTTCTTTGGAGAGATACCCAACATTATAACCATCTTTCTGAATTCTGTGGTTTACTCCTGCATGATTTGGCCTGAATTTTGCTTGAAGTAATGCCACCAAATCCACTGGTCCTCGACATATCCAATGGGATAAAAATGTGACTTAATGAGGGTTTTGAAATCCTCCCACTTAGTCTCTGTAGGTTCTCCCTCCAACCTCAGGGTTTCCATGTGGCTCTTCCACCGGGTTAGTGCATGGCTCTCT
This sequence comes from Pinus taeda, assembly GCA_000404065.3. Lineage (NCBI taxonomy): Eukaryota > Viridiplantae > Streptophyta > Pinopsida > Pinales > Pinaceae > Pinus > Pinus taeda. The sequence continues at coordinate 44,358 of APFE030177192.1, forward strand.
AATTTCAGCCGTGCAAATAGGATCTTTTTCCCTTCCTCGATCTGATTGACAATGAAATAAAATTCCAGTTGATGTTCAACTTCAAAGAGTCAATCTTGCAGTGGTACAACTTGATATTGGATTTTTCTTCCTTTTTAAAAGGGACTCTGATTGGTTCACAACACTCGAACTAGGTTAATCTTTTTCGGGTCATTTCTTTGAATTGTTCTCCATTTCTCCCCCATATTCTAATCCCCATTATGATTTTTCCTCTGCATTCGAACCCCCATCTTCTCCAAACATCCCCAACTTGTTATTCAAGTATTCCATAAGGAGGTTTACATTGTAGTTTATATTTGCAACTTGTTGTTCCAACTGCGTAAACCTCACCTTTGCAACATCACAAGGTTCATTTATAGATTTGTTGGCCATGATTAGTGTTTTACGATTTTTGGTCTCACTGACCTCGATCCTTGCAATCTCCACAAAATACCCAAAGAAACCCACTCTGATACCAAATTATTCATAAACTGTTATGGATATTCCATTGGACAGTTCGTCACAACAAATATGTTAACAATATATTAAAATATAGAATTGTTACACTATTACAATTTTAGTAAAATTCTATATCTCTAGATTCAAGTGTAATTAGTGCATGCATGCAAATGGAAATTATGCATAAAAGTAGAGAACGACAAAATAATCTCTTACACACACGCATAAGACACAATATATTCTCTCTGGAAAACCCTTTGGGGAGAAAAACTGGCTAGAAGGTGAGCTCGCTTCACTCTCTTTCTCTGTTTGGAAATACGGCTGCAGGTACAAAGAAGAAATGCTTGTGGACCATGGGCTACTACAATGAACATATCCTCTCTTTTTTCTCTACCTCCTATCTCTCTTGGCTATATTTTCTTATTTATGGAAAAATATTCTCTCGAAAGAATGGAATGCCTCTTCCTCCTAGTGGTCTAGTTATAACACAACATGATAACCTACTAGTGATTAATTTTGACTACATCAACTCTTAACTAGAGTTACAATATAGAATCTTCTACAATGTTTTCCATCACAAACACATGGATAGCCTCTTTTCCATGAATAATGAAGGTTGACGTGGCATCCTCCCAAATTATAGGTTTTAAAATAGGAAGGTCAACTTCTGAGTGGCATAACTTTTGCATACAAACTGTGATTGATGCGCTTCTTATGCTCTTGGAAATATATTTATGTGTAGAAAAACATAAAATGGTGCATGATAAATTAAAAAAAAAAAATATTTAGTGCCAAAAAATGTCGTTTAATGTCTCAAAACACTTTTGGAAGGTTTCAGACCCCGTTTTACCAAACTGGGTCCCGCTGATAAAAACGGTCCCAGGAGCTAATTTCTCCAATTTTTCCACTCTGAATGCATCGAGATGGATGGAAAACAGTATAATTATCCAATATAGATCACACCTCCCCATTTTGGGAGGATTTTGGTTCCCAAAAGCTTCTACTGAATGAGGTGAGGAAATTTTTGCTCCACCTTCCCTCTGGCATACCATTTAGATTTACTTGGAAGTTGTCCCTTCAACCCGATCTACCAAAGGTCATGCTGCCCCTGTCTTGTATTTTTGGACCTCTTATGCAAAATTGCATATTTTTTCAACTTCGCATCATCATTTGGTGCCAAATCCTCCACAGAAGGTAGGACCTATTCCTCTTCTTGATCTAGCATGCCAAGGCTCATAGAGTTTCAATTCTCCACATTCACAACTGAGTAAATGCACATATATGGTGGTAAACTGAGTTGATAGGCATTATCACCCACATTTTCCAGTATCTCAAAGGGAAAATACCTCAGAGCCTTGATTTTCTTACCAGGCCCCTGCAACCTCTACTTGTTCAACTGTAGCCATACTCTATCTCCCACCTTAAATGATTTCTCTGTTCTATGTTGATCATGCGTGGCCTTATACTTCTACTATGAATTTTGCAGTGTTTCTTATACCTGTAGCTGGATCTTCCTAATCTTATCTATAAATTTTTCAGCCCTCAAAGCATCTCTTGTAAGATCTTCCCTTCTCCTTGCTGCCCTATGAAATATCTAATGGTGAAGGTGAAAAATATCCAAAACAAGTTTCAAATGGGGAATTTCCTATAGAAGTGTGGACTACTTTGTTGTAATAATGTTGTATATAAACCAAATTCATCCCAGGTATTTAGATGCTTCTAGTTGTATCCCCTTAGAAGCTGCACCAAAGTCCTGTTTGTTGGGTTGTGTTATATTCTTTCCATGACTAACCTACGTAGTGAACCAGGGGGTTAGAGGGGGGCGGGTAGCCCCCCTCTACGGGGTTCGGGGCAGCGCCCCGAGAAATTTTTTTTTTGGACCCTATATTAGGTTGGGCGAACCTACCTATGGTTTTCGGTCCACATTTTTGGATGCGATGGTTTTCGGTCCATGGTATTGGATGCTTCGGCATGTATAAATAAGTATTGTAACATTGAAAGGAATATAATGAAAAATCAAGCTGGTAGTCTCGGCTTTGAGATCCAGTAGGAAATATCTGTGTATATGTGTTTTATGGGTTATGCTCTCGCATTTTTTATTTTCTTGTGATTTAGAATTCATATGCAGGTAATTTTTGTACGGGGTTAAAACCTAC